>CM056392.1:687985-695485 GCA_029718625.1 Synaphobranchus kaupii | reverse complement strand
ACGGGCAGTGCAGAGCAGCCTGGCTGTTTCAGGAGTGACTCACAGGAGTGCACTTTTCATGGCTCAGTGGAAACTCCATTAGTTTTCTCTTGTATTGCTGTTATGCTGAATTTTCTTTCATCTTCTTTCGATTTGTCCCTCCCAGCCTCCTCCAATCCCTGACCTGCTCCCCCAGCCTCTTCCAATCCCTGACCTGCTCCGCCAGCCCCCTCCGATCCCTGACCTGCTCCGCCAGCCTCCTCCAATCCCTGACCTGCTCCCCCAGCCTCTTCCAATCCCTGACCTGCTCCGCCAGCCTCCTCCGATCCCTGACCTGCTCCGCCAGCCTCCTCCGATCCCTGACCTGCTCCGCCAGCCTCCTCTGATCCCTGACCTGCTCCGCCAACCTCCTCCAATCCCTGACCTGCTCCCCCAGCCTCTTCCAATCCCTGACCTGCTCCCCCAGCCTCTTCCAATCCCTGACCTGCTCCGCCAGCCTCCTCCGATCCCTGACCTGCTCCGCCAGCCTCCTCTGATCCCTGACCTGCTCCGCCAACCTCCTCCAATCCCTGACCTGCTCCCCCAGCCTCTTCCAATCCCTGACCTGCTCCGCCAGCCTCCTCCAATCCCTGACCTGCTCCGCCAGCCTCCTCCAATCCCTGACCTGCTCCGCCAGCCTCCTCCAATCCCTGACCTGCTCCCCCAGCTCCACCACAGCATGAAATACTACAAATTTAGACCAATTTCTACCATGATTTGGTCACTTACCATGTCTATT
Source organism: Synaphobranchus kaupii (assembly GCA_029718625.1). Classification (NCBI taxonomy): domain Eukaryota; kingdom Metazoa; phylum Chordata; class Actinopteri; order Anguilliformes; family Synaphobranchidae; genus Synaphobranchus; species Synaphobranchus kaupii. The sequence continues at coordinate 694,728 of CM056392.1, read as the reverse complement.
GGCAAATGACCTGCCCTGTGGTGTGTGTGCATTCCACTAAATTATATAATTATATAATATAATTATATCTTTCTCTCTCTCCCGCTCCCTGTCTCTTTTTTTCTCCAAGTTAATGAGGTTATTTTTATTTGTAAAATAGCGAATGTTCTGATTGTGTGAGCATATTTTTTAGTGGACCTTTTTGATGCCCTGAGTGGCTAAAATAAAGGAGTATCTAAGGTCAAAGGTCTCTCTCTCTCTCTCTCTCTCTCTCTCACCTCTTTCTGCTCACTGCAGATCTTGCAGAGCCAGGCGGGTCGGGGTCGGCTGTTGGTCTGCACCCCACATTTGGTGCACATGTTCTGCAGAACGAAAGGAAACAGGAAATAGGAAGTTCCACAGGAAGTTCCACACAAAAGCAGGCACGCACGGACGGACGGACGGACGCACGCACGCACGCACGCACGCACGCATACACACACGGCACACCCACATATGCATGTTCACACACTCTCACAAATGCCCACATGGAGCTTGCAGGTGCGAGATTCCATTCTGGCCGGAGATCTGCTCTCTGTCTTCCCAACCTGCCAATAAATATTCCCTCGTGTCAAGCCCCTTTTAAAGGCACCGAGGACACCATCATATGGCATACGGTACAGGTGGGTCTCCAGGGATGGGCAGTCATTTAAATACATGTATGTGAAATTTATATTTACATGTATGCATTTCATACGAGTAGTTGATTAATTTGTGTAATTTTCTTGCCTCTTTCTGTGAATAATTTAGCTGTAAAGCAACCCACGCCTCCATCAGACTACAAGATTTTGCTTCTAGCATTTAAAGCTTTAAATGGTTTGGCCCCAGAATATCTTAGTGACTTACTCATTCCTTACTGTCCTCCTAGATTACTTCACTCTCAAAGTGCTGGTTATTTGAAAATTCCTACTATATCTAAAATTACAATGGGTGGCAGAGCTTTCTCTTACAGCTCCTTTCTTATGGAGTAATCTTCCCATGTACAGTATGTTCAGGCTTCAGACACACTTTCTGTCTTTAAGTGTAGGCTCAAAACGTCAGCTTGTAGTTTACAAGAACTCATACGGGAGGTGCCGTGTACATTTTAGTGCATTTTGCCCATGCCTTGTAGTCCCTTAGTGATGATGTCATTGGGGTGGGACACTGTGTCCTAGGCCCGCCGCTGAAGATGGGGAACCTTACCTTCTTACATTCGGCACACACGACCGAGCTGGCCCCCGGTCCCCCGACCTGCTCCCCGCAAAGCACACATCGGGACACCCCGTCTCCACAGGCTGTGCTCTTCATATCATTCAGCCGGTTAACCAGGCGTCTGCGGGGGGGGCGGGGGGGGACAAAGGGTTAGGGTGTAGAGTTTTAAGGTTTTATAGTTTAGGGTTTAAGTCACAGGCGTCAAACTCCTGGAGGGCCGCAGTATCCGCTGGTTTTCGGGCTGTTCTCAGCGGTTCATTTAAGTCGTTGGTTGGCTAAATAATCCACACAGCTTGTTCTCAAGGCCTTATTTGGCAGCTGATTGAAAGGAAACCACAAAAACACAGAAACCACAAAAACACAGTGGGCCCCCCTGAGAGTTTAGTTTGACACCCCTGGTTTATGTTTTAGGGTTTAGAGTTAGGGTTTTAGGGTTGACACACCAGCTCCTCAGGTCAGGCGGTACGCCATCACCCTGAAGGGCTAGGATTACGCACGGCCAAAACACATCGTCAGAAACACCAGACTGACTCACAGAGAGGACCGCCAACCCCCCGCCCACCCCGCCCCCTCAGTTCCCTCCCATCCTCCCTACGCTCTCTTCATAATTACAGTCTTTAATTTCCCCTCACTGTACACAACACAGTCCTGAGTTTAACAGAGCGGGAGACTGTGATTGGACAAAAGGCATCTGCCTTCACATAGAACAGAGGAACCAGGGTTTTCTCATTCGCTAGATATCCTTTAATGGAATTTGATGATGTCCCATCGGTAAAATGAGTAATCTGTGATGTCCCATCGGTAAAATTAGTAATCTGTGATGTCCCATCGGTAAAATGAGTAATCTGTGATGTCCCATCGGTAAAATGAGTAATCTGTGATGTCCCATCGGTAAAATGAGTAATCTGTGATGTCCCAGCGGTAAAATGAGTAATCTGTGATGTCCCAGCAGTAAGATGAGTAATCTGTGATGTCCCATCGGTAAAATTAGTAATCTGTGATGTCCCATCGGTAAAATGAGTAATCTGTGATGTCCCAGCGGTAAAATTAGTAATCTGTGATGTCCCAGCGGTAAAATTAGTAATCTGTGATGTCCCAGCGGTAAAATTAGTAATCTGTGATGTCCCAGCGGTAAAGTGAGTAATCTATGATGTCCCATCGGTAAAATGAGTAATCTGTGATGTCCCAGCGGTAAAATTAGTAATCTGTGATGTCCCAGCGGTAAAGTAAGTAATCTGTGATGTCCCATCGGTAAAATGAGTAATCTGTGATGTCCCATCGGTAAAATGAGTAATCTGTGATGTCCCATCGGTAAAATGAGTAATCTGTGATGTCCCATTGGTAAAATGAGTAATCCGTGTGGTTAAAAGTGCTGCTGTTGGTCAGTAACAGATTAAACCAGAGATCACGGCAGAAGCACAAAGCCACTCTGTTCTGGTAATATAAGCGCGGCTCTTTTACATCAGACAAGTCAAACAAACGCAAAAACCATCCACAGCATTGCTCCAGCGATGAGGGAGCGTCGTTAACATTACGGTAACGTTGGGAAAGCGGGCGGTGTGACTGTTTAGCGGAGAGGCTCGGTCTTTCCGGGTTTCTCACCCGATCCTCTCCTGCTCCATGGTCTCCATCTTCTCGGCGCGGGCGATCACGCTGTTGATGATCTCCTTCTCCTCGTCCGTCAAGTCCTCACCCGCGGGAGGGGTCCCCTGCACCCAGCTGCTCCTGCAGAGCCACCATTAGCGGTGTTAATGACCCCACAAACATACATATACACACACACACACACACACACACACACACACACACATATATATATATATACACACACACACACACACACACACACACACACACACATATATATACACACACACACACACACACATATATATATACACACACACACACACACACACACACATATATATATACACACACACACACACACACACACACACACATATATATATATATACACACACACACACACACACACACACACACACACATATATATATTATATACGCACACACACACACACACCTGGCTTTGGCAGACAGATCTGAAACACAGCAGTGTGTCTCTGCTAATGCCAGAGCCAGGAAGCTGAAGTGTGATGGTGGCATATGTCCCTATCTGGTGAAATCACAACATAATCACTGTGTCCCAAATACATTACATACCTTACAAACCATGCCACTTTAGTGGGTCCATTTTTTCTTTTTTTGCTTGCATCCTTAAGTCTTGTTGTGATTTTGTAATTTATCATGTCTTAAGACTTAGTCATTGCTTACTGTGTGTGCTATACTCAATGTACATGGCTATGGATAGCTGCTACACTATGATATGTGCTATACTCAATGTACATGGCTATGGATAGCTGCTACGCTATGATATGTGCTATACTCAATGTACATGGCTATGGATAGCTGCTACGCTATGATATGTGTTATACTCAATGTACATGGCTATGGATAGCTGCTACGCTATGATATGTGCTATACTCAATGTACATGGCTATGGATAGCTGCTACACTATGATATGTGCTATACTCAATGTACATGGCTATGGATAGCTGCTACGCTATGATATGTGTTATACTCAATGTACATGGCTATGGATAGCTGCTACGCTATGATATGTGCTATACTCAATGTACATGGCTATGGATAGCTGCTACGCTATGATATGTGCTATACTCAATGTACATGGCTATGGATAGCTGCTACGCTATGATAGAGATGTGCTTTGTCTGACCTGTTGTACTTGCTTCAATGACCTTCGGTGTGCAGTTATTGTACGTCCCTTTGGATAAAAGTATCTGCCAAATGAATGTAATGTAAAGTAATGTTTTATATATTATATATATATGATTGACATGTTTGTAATGAATGCTGTACATTTTGACACTCTTTTTGGATTTATTATTATTGAATTGTATTGTTACTTGCACATAAACACACAGACCCTCCCCCCCCCCCCGGTTCTCTGGCTACTTACTGGTCCTTATCACTGGGCCATCAGCATAGAGAGGGGGGGGGGGGGGGGGGGGGGGGGGGGGGGGGGAAGAGAGAAGAGCTTAGTGATTGACCACAGAAAGGTCATTCAAAGGACGACAATCCTTTACAGCTGTTCCTTTATCCTAGGGCAGGATTGGATGCATCATCTACCCCCCCACCCCCATCCCCATCCCCCACTCTTACTTGCTGTGTCTGGCCATTACTGTTTCCGTCATGGCTGCGAAGCAGAGACCTGCATGTGCACAGAAAAACATACAGACAGACAGACAGACGGACAGTCAGACAGACTTAATGGCTGTTCTAATTTACTTCATACAGGGAGAGGGTTAGAACCCGTAAGACTGCTCTGGGGGAAGTGTAAAACAGGAAGTGTAAAACAGGAAGCGAACAGACACCTCGCCGCACACATCCACTGTTATAGCGTCCCCAGTAGCACATTAAAACAGCCCTGGTGTGATTATGATTTTAATGCTTCTCCATATCAGCTTGAACAGTCCCGTGAAATGAGAGCCTTTTTAAAGAGCAAGGAGATATTGGCTAACGAGCTGTCAATAGCTATGTGCTAACGAGCTGTCAATAGCTATGTGCTTAATCATTGTGAAGGCAAGAAAAAAAAAATCTATGTAGAGACAACGGTTCTGCGGCATTAATGGTTAAAATGGAATAAACTGTAAAACTACAATATGGCTCTACCACTGTTCCCTTGCATACAGTTCCAATCCTCAAATGAACTCCTGCTCTCTAAATTACTCTCTAAATTGATCATTTCCAAACAAATATAACCTAAGAGCGTGGCAACAAAAGATTATGTGTATGATAGTTCAGTATACACAGGCTGTGAGTGCCACTTAAGTCCTCACAAGGCTGATTTAGAAGCCTTTTAGCGTATAAAGATCCTATCTGTGCCTGCAGCAGCTTTTACACACACTAAGGTTCATCTGCTTTTGAGAAAGATAGCAAAGGAAAGAAAGAAATTTTATTTAAATCCATATCTTTTGTGTCTTTATTGATCTGGTTCTCTCTGGTGGCTTGTTATTTATTGTTATCAGCTAAGAGAGTCCTGTATCTACAAAACAACACTGCCCACATTCTCCACCAATATGTAACAGATATCTCGGCAGAACCTATTTGTGGCTTTGAAAAAGAGGGCCCCCAATGCGATACAGGTATCTTAAGGGAAATGCAGTATACAAAAACAACACTTATAAGAAAATTAGAAAGGCCATTACCATTTGTGTACCTCTGTACAAAACACTACTCTGACACTGAAGTGTTAAAAAGAAGAATAAAATTATCATTATCATTATCATTATCATTACTTTCCACAGAAGAGAATAATTCTAAATTATTGAGGCAGTTAGCAAGAACGCATCCTTTTTCTGACACTTACTAATTTTCACCCTCCTCTTCCGCTAAATATACTGCGTCTCATTGTCTCCTGTCTCTGGCAGTGGGGCATGCCTCTTGCTCTAACACTTCACTTCCTCATTTTAGGGAAAGGCTTTGCATTTCATCACAATAATAATGCCAAAAGAAAGATATGCAACAAGCATTTGTGTTTCTGCCACGTTCTGCTTCTGTGTTTGGTGTGATGGTTCGGCCCTCGTCACAGCAAAGGAGACTTGTACCTCCTTAGCCTGACAATGAAGCTTCTATACCTCCTTAGCCTGACAATGAACCTCCTTAGCCTGACAATGAAACTTCTATACCTCCTTAGCCTGACAATGAAGCTTGTGTACCTCCTTAGCCTGACAATGAAGCTTGTGTACCTCCTTAGCCTGACAATGAAACTTCTATACCTCCTTAGCCTGACAATGAAGCTTGTGTACCTCCTTAGCCTGACAATGAAGCTTGTGTACCTCCTTAGCCTGACAATGAAGCTTCTATACCTCCTTAGCCTGACAATGAAGCTTGTGTACCTCCTTAGCCTGACAATGAAGCTTCTATACCTCCTTAGCCTGACAATGAACCTCCTTAGCCTGACAATGAAGCTCCTTAGCCTGACAATGAAGCTTGTGTACCTCCTTAGCCTGACAATGAAGCTTCTATACCTCCTTAGCCTGACAATGAAGCTTCCATACCTCCTTAGCCTGACAATGAAGCTCCTTAGCCTGACAATGAACCTCCTTAGCCTGACAATGAAACTTCTATACCTCCTTAGCCTGACAAGGAAGCTTCTATACCTCCTTAGCCTGACAATGAAGCTTGTATACCTCCTTAGCCTGACAATGAAACTTCTATACCTCCTTAGCCTGACAATGAACCTCCTTAGCCTGAAAATGAAGCTCCTTAGCCTGACAATGAAGCTCCTTAGCCTGACAATGAAGCTTCTATACCTCCTTAGCCTGACAATGAAGCTCCTTAGCCTGACAATGAACCTCCTTAGCCTGACAATGAGACTTGTATACCTCCTTAGCCTGACAATGAAGCTTGTGTACCTCCTTAGCCTGACAATGAAGCTTCTATACCTCCTTAGCCTGACAATGAAGCTCCTTAGCCTGACAATGAAG
>CM056392.1:587501-687485 GCA_029718625.1 Synaphobranchus kaupii | reverse complement strand
TTAAGGGATAAGTGTGTGGGACCCAACATAAGGGTTAAGGGATAAGTGTGTGGGACCCAACATAAGGGTTAAGGGATAAGTGTGTGGGACCCAACATAAGGGTTAAGGGATAAGTGTGTGGGACCCAACATAAGGGTTAAGGGATAAGTGTGTGGGAACCCAACATAAGGGTTAAGGGATAAGTGTGTGGGACCCAACATAAGGGTTAAGGGATAAGGGTGTGGGAACCAACATAAGGGTTAAGGGATAAGTGTGTTGGGAACCAACATAAGGGTTAAGGGATAAGTGTGTGGGAACCAACATAAGGGTTAAGGGATAAGTGTGTGGGAACCAACATAAGGGTTAAGGGATAAGTGTGTGGGACCCAACATAAGGGTTAAGGGATAAGTGTGTGGGACCCAACATAAGGGTTAAGGGATAAGTGTGTGGGAACCAACATAAGGGTTAAGGGATAAGTGTGTGGGACCCAACATCATGCGCTTAGGTCTGCCAAACTCTTATCCACTTCATCTTCAGTTACATAACGTAATGTAACAACGTAATGTGATGTAATGTAACGTAACGTAAAGGCCTTGATACATGTACGTACGCAAGCGGCATTGTTCACGTACTCCACTGCGTACTTTATGCATAAATGGATGTTTAAAAGTTATGTCCACTAGGAGGCAGGTTCTTCAAAATTCACCGCCATTGTGTAATACTACTTCTTCGCTGTTTCCCGTTTCCATCTCGCAGAACGTCAGAGGATCTTTGGTATACTGCCCCACGATTTCTGTTGGTATTGCACCTTGCGTATGCGTACACTCAAGGCCTAGGGAGACGTGCACAAAGGACGCACCAAACGAACGCAGGACACGTGCGGCAGCCGTCCGGCGTATGCGTACACGTACTTAGCGTGAAGTATATTACGGCCTTAACACAACATAATGTAATGGAACAATGTGATGTAATGCAATGGAACAACGTAAATGTAACACAACATAGTGTAATGTGATGCAATGTACACTGTAGCATAACATACTGTAACAACATGATGCGATGTTATTTAATGCAATGGACATCATTTAAGAGATTCCCAGAGGAAGCACTGGATGGTACAGCGGCCGGGTACCTTTCCCCGTTCCACCTCCTTCGTCGTCATGACGATGACGCGGGAGTTCTCCTGGAACACCATCCTCCAGAAGTCGCTGATGGTGTTCTGCAAGCAGCCTTGAGTAGCGATGTAGCTCTTCTTCAACTTGGCGCTGTTACACTTGGGACTCCTGCTCCGGCTGAGGAACAACAAGAGCTTCACAACCAATCACAGCACAGCATAACAGGAGCCCACTCCCAGCAACCAATCACAGCACAACACAACAGGAGCCCACTCCCAGCAATCAATCACAGCACAGCAACATAACATCAGCCCACTCATTTACATTTACATTTTAGTCATTTGGCAGACGCTCTTATCCAGAGCGACGTACATTAGTGCATTTTCAAACTAGGAACAAGTGCGTTAAAACGACCCTAAAAGGTAAATACGATTTCAAACCACCGGGCGCAGTCAGTATGAGAAAGAAAGATGCACTCTGAAAAGTAGCCAATTAAAACCTGCCATTACCGCTGTTACTCTCACATTTATAATATGAAATAATGAGTGCGTTTAGACAGGAAAAACTCCTGGTGAAGGGAGGTTACCGTAGAGTCAGCTCCGACCATGATGATATTAGCGTTGATGTAGTCGGAGCCAGGCTCGGTAGCGTCCCCGTCGTTTAGCACTACGCGGGGTGTGGTCGACTGTGGGACGGCAGAGAGACAGAATCAGTACCGCGGCACACATACAACAGCTCGGCTCTGCCTCCCCGAGTCAAATTTCCTATGAATACGAGTCTTAGAGAGCCGTTTCACAACAGCAGTAACAACACAACGGTCACGTCTCTTCGCGTGGCTTTTTTTGGCTTCTGCGGCGCTGCTGTCGAGGCCACAGACCGGGCCGTAGCGGTTCTTGCAGCGAGGGGTCGGACCCCGGCCGGTACTCACAGGGCAGGATGTTTTTGTAGCGGTTCTTGTTCTTGTTCTCCGGCGCGCTGGCCCTCCTTTCGGCTGTACAGCAGCTTGCACTCCTGCTGCTGGAGCGTGTCTGAGTGGCAGAGAGGAGACAGGAAGTGATGCGGAGGAGGGGGCAGGGCTACAAGCCAGGTTGCTAAAGAGTGAAGGGGAGCGATAGCGAGGACAGCTGCCTTACCTCAAACTCCTCCCAGAAGCCCTGCTTGACCCTTGTCAGTGGCCTCCGCCAACTCCTCCGCCAACTTGCTGAGCTCACGCACACGGCTCTCGATCTCCGCCGCGTTGATGCGCGTGGTGTTCAGTGGCTTTCCGGGGGGCAGGGGGAGAGAGAAACAAGGTCCGGGGGGCAGGGGGAGAGAGAAACAAGGTCCAGGGGGCAGGGGGAGAGAGAAACAAGGTCCGGGGGGCAGGGGGAGAGAGAAACAAGGTCCGGGGGGCAGGGGGAGAGAGAAACAAGGTCCGGGGGGCAGGGGGAGAGAGAAACAAGGTCCGGGGGGCAGGGGGAGAGAGAAACAAGGTCCGGGGGGCAGGGGGAGAGAGAAACAAGGTCCGGGGGGCAGGGGGAGAGAGAAACAAGGTGAATACACAAGCAGGCCTCGATGCTCCATTAACATCGAAGAGCAAAAAAAGCTCTGACACTTCAGAGGAACATTGAACCGTCTCGGGCCAATCGCATAGAGGGCCGTTTGGGGCGGAGTTCCCCATCCATAGCCAATCATGTGAGGGCCATTTGGGGTGAAGTTCCCCATCCATAGCCAATCATATGAGGGCTGTTTTGGGTGGGGTTCCCCTAGCCAATTACGTGGAGGGCCATTTCGGGCAGGGTTCATGTCCCTAGTCAATCGTATGGAGAGTCGTTTGGGGCGGAGTTCCCCATCCATAGCCAATCATGTGAGGGCCGTTTGGGGTGAAGTTCCTCATCCATAGCCAATCATGTGAGGGCTGTTTGGGACGGGGTCACTCGCAGCTGGATACCTGTTTGAGTTGCAGGACCGTCCCCAGCGTTTCCACCATGGGGTTCTTCTTGTAATGCTCCACCAGGTCAGTGAGGGAGTCAAACTTCTCCCCCCCACCCACATCATACTTTAGGTCATGCTAAGAGAGAGAGAGAGAGAGAGAGAGAGAGAGAAGGGAGGGAGAGGGAGAGAGAGAGAGAGAGAGGGAGGGAGAGAGAGAGGATGGAGGAGAGGAGAGAGAGGGAGGGAGAGAGAGAGGGCCGGGTCATTGAATGTCTCTCGCCCCCAGTTCAGTGGAATCCTGGTCCCAGCCCACTATAGCCCCCCCCCCCCCCCAGCAGTATAATGCAACACATTACAGAAGCCTTTTCTACTGACCATGTCTCCAGCTGCAGTGCCATATAGGCAGAGCACACACATCCTAGATAATGCTGTATGTGTGTGTGTGTGTGTGTGTGTGTGTGTGTGTGTGTGTATGTATACAGTATGAATGTACAGCATGCAATTTTTTGCGGTTTCTTTTCTTTGAAACTCTTTCTTGGTCGTAAACCAAATTCCCACGACTGGATGGACAATGAAATCATAGGCTGGGATTCAATCAACATTTCTGCTCAACTGTGACTAAAAATTGAAATCATTCTTGATTATCATTGTTAAATAAAATGGGTTTACTTATAAGCGAAAGTTAAGGATGAAAGTTGATTAAATCTGGCCCACATTCTCTTGGTATAGCGCACTCCCATAATTCCCTGCAGACGGGTGGCCGTGGCGTGGGTTACCTGGCAGCGTATCATGACGTGGGTGACCTTGGGCTTGCCGTCGCTGGTGTCGGTCTTGTCGTCGCCGGTGCGCACGGACAGTACAAAGTCACCCGGGTGGCTCTGGCTCTCCCGCACCAGAAAGCTGCCGTTCTTCCCTTTCTCTGTGAGGAGCTTCTCCGCCTCGCGGCCCGACAGGTGACCGTGGAACCACCTGAGAGCGGGGAGGGGAGAGCGCGGTTTAGACACCGCCACCCGTCGGCAAACGCTTCTACAGCTGCTCAACTACAGCAGGGGGCCCCCAAGAGAGCCACAGGGTCTGCTGGGGCCCCCAGACCTGGCCCCCTGGAGAGGCACAGGGTATCTGCATATCTGGCAGCAGTGATGGTTTAAGGCTTGTTTGATACATCAGACCCTTGATGACTTACAGCCATTTAGCCAACCATGTGTTCCATACTGTTCCAGTGTAATTTACAGCTAAATCTAGTCCCACAACCCAATTCCCATAGAGATCCATTCAAATGCAGAGAGGTTATAGTATCGCTTGTAGGAGTACCAGAAAATAAGATATCAAGAGTCTTTCGATATTGTTGGGTCACAGACATCAGGAAGTCATGGCATGCAAAGGAACCAAATATTAAAAATGATTACTTTATTCTACATTATGTTAAACTGTCCAATATTTTTTGACACCCAAAAATGGGGGGGACTATGTACAAAAAATAATTTCTATACGGTTCACCCGATATAGATGAAAATACGCTCAAATTAAAAGCTGACACGTCTGCACTTCAACCTCATTGCCATTGTATCCTTTCAAACTCTTAAGTGCAAGAGTACAGAATCAAAATAACAAAAAATGTGTCCAATGAATTATGGTGCTCACTGTATACGTAAAATATGTATGTATGTATGTATATGTACGGGAGCCCGTGCAAACGTGAATGTACCCCTCAGGGCGATTGGGCCTCCCCCCATGTCTTTCCTCATCGTATTCACATCTGGACCCGTCCCTGCACTTCCGTCCCTGCACTTCCGTTCCTGCGCTTCCGTTACTGCGCTTCCGTTACTGCGCTTCCGTTACTGCGCTTCCGTTCATGCGCTTCCGTTCATGCGCTTCCGTTCCTGCACTTCCGTTCCTGCACTTCCGTCCCTGCACTTCCGTCCCTGCACTTCCGTCCCTGCACTTCCGTCCCTGCACTTCCGTCCCTGCACTTCCGTCCCTGCACTTCCGTTCCTACACTTCCGTTACTGCACAAAAGAAAATGGGTGCAGTGCTCGCTCGGAAAATGACGGGAAAAATGTGTTATATATACGACAGGGGTCAAAACCCTTATAAAGTAGCAAATATAAAAACTTTATAACGTTTCAGTCTGGCTGGCCTTGGTCAGAACGCAGTGGCGAAAACACACACTGCACCCATTTCCTCTCAGACCCATACTGCCTTTCCCATACTGCCTTTCCTCTCAGGCCCATACTGCCTTTCCCATACTGCCTTTCCTCTCAGACCCAGGCTGTGTCCGAATCAGAGCCCTACACCCTTTTGAGGGCGCATATTTGAGTCCACTTCGTCAAAAAGCTTTTGAGTGGGCGACTTTTTCTCACAAATGGGGGCACTTAAAATACCAGGATGAACCCCTTATTTCCGGGTTTTGTTGAGGGAATTCAGGAGCACACTCATCTGCAGAACTGTGCACTCACCCAACAACTTCAGTGAGTAACTCGGAAGTAAAAACGTAAAAGACGTAGAGCGTATGTGCATATCTATGGTACAAGAGTGGGTCATATTGCGAAATACTCATACTACCTTTCTCTCAGACCCATACTGCCTTTCTCTCAGACCCATACTACCTTTCTCTCAGACCCATACTGCCTTTCTCTCAGACCCATACTGCCTTTCTCTCAGACCCATACTGCCTTTCTCTCAGACCCATACTGCCTTTCTCTCAGACCCATGCTACCTTTTCTCTCTTATTGTCCGGGTAGCAACTCCAGCGGAAGGTCAGTCGAGCAAAATTTTCCCCTCAGTAATTTTTCAGTTTGTGTCAGAGTCTAGGGTGCCCTCAGCGGAAGGACATTACCGTGGCAACCTGGGCGGGGTGCTGACTGACTGGGGGGGGGGGGGGGTCAGGGCTCACCTCTCGGACGTGGGGTCGGCGCAGTTGAGCGGGTACTTGAGCTCGATGACGTCCCCATTCTTCTCCTTCAGCTGACCGTGGTGCTCCATGTAGTACTGAACCAGCTCGGCCAGTGTGGCGAACTTCTCCCCCCCGTACAGATCGTAGTAGTCTCCCGTGTTCTGGATCTTAATGTGGGTGACCGCTCCATTCCGCCTGGTTTCAGGGGGAGCACAGGACAGGACTGAATAACTGCACAGGGGTGTTCTGCTGACACAAAGCTATTTTGTGTCCATCAGTGGACTCTTGGGAAAACTGATCCCAAACACACTATTATTCATAACAAAAATCAAGGCTTTTAAAACACCCCTCCACAACTATACACACACAGCCAGAAAGACACACAAACTCACGCACACGCGCACACACATAAGCACGCGCGCACGCACACACGCAGGTAATAGAGTCAAATCAAGATTTATTTATATACTGCATTTCACAACAAGTTGTCACAATGCACTTCACAGCAAAACCCAGCCTAAACCCCCCACAAGAGCAAGTCAAAGGCAACAGTGGCCAGGAAAAACTCCCTGGTGTAACTAGGAAGAAACCTTGGGAGGAACCAGACTCAAGGGGGGAACCCATCCTTCTCTGGTCGGCTCAGGCAATAATAAAGACCACCCTTAATGGCAGACACACTTTTCCAGGGGCAGCACAGTGTCTGATACACCTCTCTCTGAGACAGGCCCATATGACGGACAGAGAAAATGCTCACCTGACAGGTAAACGCTAACCAGACAAACAGAGTGAATGCTCACCTGACAGACAGGTAAAAGCTCTCCTGACAGACAGGTAAATGCTCACCTGACGGACAGAGTGAAGTCTCCTGGGTTGCTCTTGCTGGGCCGGGCCAGGAAGCTGCCGTCCACACCCCGGGTAAGGAGCAGGTTCTCCGCCTCCACGCCCGTGATGTTTGGGTGGAACCACCTGCGGATGAAAAAACCCCAAATTCTCACTTCTGAAAGGGTAGCGTGGCTTTGTGTGCGTCTGACACAAGCTCATTATGAGCTGAGGACCCTAAACCTGACCTCAGCTGAAATTAAATAACAAACACAGGAAAGGTTTCTGTGGCTAAAACCACCTGTCCAAAATAGCTTTTTAAAAAGACGGAGCAAATGAATCAGGTTTTGTTGTGCCATGCAGAGTTTGACCATCCCTGTGTTTATTATCGAGTTTCCTCCTGACATGAAACCAGGGGTGCGTCCCAATATTCTTCACTCCTCACCTCCTTTCCTAATTAAATTATGGTGCACTTTTGCACATTATGGAATGTCACAACAAACCCCTCCCATGACCACAATGACACTGCTACACCCACTTCACGCTACGGTATTACAGTATTAGATTAATAACTAGCGGATAATGATAGTTACAGGGTTATTAGCTAGATATGAGTGGCTATGCTAATTATGTTCCATGCTGGGGGTCGTTTTGTGGGCAGATCGCGGCCTAAGGGGATCAACACAAAGTGAGCAGTGGACTGGTCAGCAGTAATCACTGGGGTACCGAGATGTCATTTAGCAACTATGTATACACTAGGGGGTATTTTCCAAAGACATGAACGTAGATAGCCACACTGCTTTGGCCATAAAAGGGGACTATGTTAGTGTCTCCGACATGCATTTACTTTAAAAGCCAGCGATCATCAGTCACAGTCGATCTGTGGTTGGGTCGACAAATGAACCCCCACTGATCAAAGATAGGGGTGTCCAGCTCCAACCACGAATTTTACACAATATTGTATTCTTACATATCCCCTTAAGTCCTTAGGTATACTTGACTGATAGCTGCACACAGCAACAACAAAAAAAACAACCGGCATCAAATTGTCTAGGGAGACATGTTCGATCTAACCCTAACAACACAAACTGAAGTTACATTTGTCAACAGCCGGAAAATGATGAGATTGGTCGGTGACTTGGTTTAAATTAGTAAACGCTTACAGGCACCAGGTTAACGAACAATTGGAGTAGTACTTAGTTCCTTTAATATACAGACACAACGGCGTTATATTTCGGTTTTTTGAGAATCAGAGTTGATGTGCTGTTCGTTAGGCTGATCCACACACCGCCGTAGCTAAGTTAGCTAGCTACCGTGCTAACTGGTCGTTTCGTCCATAGACAACTGGTCACAAACAACTCTCAATAATGTGTAGGGTCGCCGACGGTGCGCCGACTGATAATTATGTGCTGAGTTTAACGTCAGGTTTCATATGGATTCAAATACAGAACCTTAAAATGAGGCAACCCGGCGAATCGATGTGTAATGTTAACTTGAATAGCTAATTTATTTAGCTGAGCAGGTAACGTTAGCTAAAGCTCGCTAACCTAAAATGCAAAGACATCTGCAGCAATCTGTCTGTAGATAGTCAGATGTGTTTAGATTGCGTGACTATGACAATCGCCGAACCCCAGTAGGCTTCATAGGTGTTTTTGCCCCATAATCATACCTTACCTCCGAGATGTCATTTTTCAATTTTTATTCTTCAAGCCTAGTTTCCTCGACTCAAGTTCCTTGTTATTAGATAGAGTTAGCTAGCCAGCTACCAGCTACGCTGCTCTCCCACCATCTACCCAGAAACAAGGCCTCATAAGGTCGTGACCCCGCTCAAAACGGGTACAGGAATGTGTACATTTGTTCAAAAAAAAAAATTATAGGAATTAAAATTTCTTAGGCCTCGGCCCTGGAGACTGGCGTCGAGGTTAAAACGTCACCAAACATGCGACGGGCGAGAACGCCTTCTGTTGAACATGCGCAGTGCGACCGAACTTCCCCAAAACCAATCATTTCGCACAGGAACTGCACAGGCGACGCCCAACAATTTAGCTAATAAGGGAAACTGGCTGTCCACAAAAGTTGTCAGACATTTGGCAACGTTGCAAAGACACCACACAAGCTATCTGTTACTATACTATACACAGAACCTACGATATTAATCGATTCACGTTATATAAAAGATACGAGAATATACTCAATATCTACGTCTTTTTTCAAGTTGTGCACTAGGCTACATGTGTTGATCACCCCAGTAGACTACTGCAATTGTCATTATTTGGTATTAATGTAGCTACAAATTTGATTTTAATTTCAAACCGCTTCTATTTTTAAACAATAACTATATTGAAAATAGCTTTAACTGCTACAACCCCGGATTCAAGCATTTAGAGAAATACCATATGCATATAATTTACCACTTCACTTTCCTCTTTCACTTCCTTGAAAGGCCCTGACATTTTTGCTTGGTGAGGAGAGGAAAAAATGAAATGTGTCTAATGATTAGATTATCGGAATTTATTACTTCGGAAGTAATCGCCGCTCTTTTTTAATGACAGTGATATAGACCCCCTGAATATTGGACTTTTATTCTTTATGGCATGCAATGACATTTGAGATAATTGTGTTGCGGTTTATATCTATTTCTTTATTCTATTATTAAGTATATATTTTATTATTTTGTTGTTTTTCTATTTTATTCATCTATTTTTACATTAGGCTACATTTTACTGTTTTTTTTCTTTAGTGCAATATTGAACATTGAACTGCATTTTCATGTATGAAAGGTGCTTTATAAATAAAGTTTATTATTATTATTATATCATTATTACTCCTGTTTACCACTCACTAGGTACAGTACAATGTGTTACATTGTACATTGAGAAATGAAATGGAATACCTCCAGTCTGAATTCTCAATTGCCGTTATCACTGGGGAACGGAAGTGTAAAATCCAGGTTCAGAAAGTAAAAGTCCTCCAGTATTCTTCAGCCAGAAGGTAAAACTAATTAGTGAAATCAGCTGGTGGAGTTCACAGGTGGAAGAAACACATGGCAAGACTTTTACTTTCTGACCCCTGGATTACACACCTCTACTGGGGAGGGCTACTCAGGCCAACATGATTATAAAAATGTGAAAAGTGTCAAACTGTCAGTGCAGCATTGATAGGGATATGGGCAGGGCCCATGAGTGAACATCTGGACTGAGCATGTGTGAGCATCTGGACAATCAACCTGAATGTATGCGGTTATCCTCCAGGTGACCCTGTAGGTGCTCAAGGTTCAGTAGTCGCTTGGTAATAAGCACAAACACTAGTTATACAGATAGGACCTATAGGTACCCCTGCTGTATCAGCTTGTTTCATTCACTTATTTTGCCTTTCAATATTTTCTAACTCTGTAGAGCAGGTTACTAATTTTATATCAACCTTTCCCATCTCTTTAAATAAAAATGTGCATAATAATATTAATAATAATAATTATTATTATTATAATGCCTAAATTTTGATTCTTATATTTTCAACACAATCCTTTTGTAGTATACCGATATATCATGTACAAGCTGTATCAGAGCTATGCATACTTCTCCCTGCAGCTTTCAAGTAACCTACTTGGTATCATCCAGAAATACTTTGAAGGGCAAATAATGTGAATAGTGTCAAAATTTTGTTCAAAATGATTGAATCATACTAATAGTTCACAAAAATTCCCACATACCTCTGAAACTGCCGAAAACTGTGTTATGTGGTCATAAAAGCACAATGTAGTCACATCAGACTACTCTCACTTGTGTAGCTTGTTAGCCTAGCTGATCGCTTCTTTTAATGAATCGCATTTAATAGTTTGTCCCTCGCCGGTCTCCATTTGTCTTTACGTGGCAGTATCAGGACTGATCCGCGTTTCCTTTCCTCAGTCTCAGCACAGACTCAAACTCCACCTCCGTGCGTCGGTGCCTGGCATCTTCCTGGGCGCTCTGTGTCTGTGTTTCTGCGCGCTGGTTTCCGTCTGTTGTGTTAAGCCAAGAAAACAGTTGATTACAATTTTATATATACAGAAAGGCAATGATGTTTACCCTTTCGGAGCTCATTGTCCTTCTAGCCGTCTTCTCCGCCACAGCTTCTGGGTACTTCGTCAGCATAGACGCTCACGCCGAGGAGTGCTTCTTTGAACGGGTAAACTCAGGGACCAAGATGGGCCTGATGTTCGAGGTTGCCGAGGGAGGCTTCCTGGACATTGATGTGGAGGTGAGCCCCAGTGACCGTGACAGATCAGTCTTACCGAATCGCTTTAGCTCACCATGTACACGGCTGTGCGGTAGACAGCTGAAGAAGTAGGCCATGTAGCGTTAGCCAGCTATCTGATAAGCTAACGTTAAGCACATACTAGCTAATGCCACCCAATTAGCCTCAACAAGGTGAGCACAGGCTAGCAGTGCTTCTGTAGTGTGTAAATGCCACAAATGCGCTTTTATTCGCTGTATCAAGCGTGTAACGGTTGAGTAACGTTATCTAGGATAATGTGCAGCATAGTCTGGTGGCTTAGCAGCAGACAGCTGTGTATTTATTGCACAACTAACGTTACAGCTGGCTAACGTTAGTTCACTAGCTACAGTGAAGTTATGTTTAGTTTCCAGACGTGTGTAGCCAGCAAGCTGAGGGAGAGATGTTGTTAGAGCAGCGTTATAAAGCGTACTGAGAGACAGGCTGAGGGATAGATGTTAGAGCAGCGTTATAAAGCGTACTGAGAGACAGGCTGAGGGATAGATGTTGGAGCAGCGTTATAAAGCGTACTGAGAGACAGGCTGAGGGAGAGATGTTGTTAGAGCAGCGTTATAAAGCGTACTGACAGACAGGCTGAGGGATAGATGTTAGAGCAGCGTTATAAAGCGTACTGAGAGACAGGCTGAGGGAGAGATGTTGTTAGAGCAGCGTTATAAAGCGTACTGACAGACAGGCTGAGGGATAGATGTTAGAGCAGCGTTATAAAGCGTACTGAGAGACAGGCTGAGGGATAGATGTTGGAGCAGCGTTATAAAGCGTACTGAGAGACAGGCTGAGGGAGAGATGTTGTTAGAGCAGCGTTGTAAAGCGTACTAACAGACAGGCTGTGGTGCAGATAGCTGTCATTAGCCAGCTAAGTTACGTCGGTGTTCTCTCTCAGGTCGGGGCTCTAGCAGCTGTTTTTCTTCTCAATGAAAACGACTGATTGTTCTTGTGTAAATGAAACAGAATTGCGCGGGTAAATCTCTGATCACGGTTGACACTGTCAGATTTCAGCGCATTAACAGTTTATTCCGGATGCAAATATCTTTGAATGAACGCCACTCACCCCTCATATAGAATATATAGGCGTTCACACTGAAATTGTTTGCAGAGAGAAAATGACTAGGATTAATGGCAAATATATAATCAATTCCAATTTATCTTAAATGTAATTTTGATACACAAAACTAGACACTGGTTTCCTTTACTGTAACAAGTAGCGTACCAAATTTAAATCAAATCTGAGCAGATATTTCCATATGTATGCAGTTATACTTGAATGACGTTTAACGTAGCTGCTACTTTTAGAGTTGATGCAGATATATGACAACCAAAATCTGGGAGGTGAAAAGACATTCAGTTATTTTACTGAATGAAGACTCAGTATTTCTCACCTAATTCTTTGGACTGTTGCCTGATGTTGTGATAACATAAAATAAGTGTATCAACAGCAATGGGTTTTGTATTTTAAAGAGGATGTTAATGAAGCTTGTTGCTCTTAGCTCAGATAAAAACAGTCTTGCGTGCTGACCCATTTAACAGGCATGGCAGAAAAGCACCATTTCCATTTTGTAATCTATTTAAAGGACATGAGTGGCGATGTTAAGCATTATTAAATTATCATTATAAGATCCACAGGGACCTGTAATATAGACCAACTCTAACAAGTGTCATGTTTAGAGAAGCTATAGGTCATGGTTCTCAAACGCCAGCCCTGGAGGGCTGCAGTGCCTGCTGGTTTTTGGTGTTTTTCGGCACATAGCCTACGTACTCAGTTGGCTAAAGTGTGCACACGCTTTGTTTCAAAAGCTGAAGTTGACTGTTGAAAGGAAACAACAAACAAAAAATAAAAGTGCAGACAGTGTAGCCCTCCAGGACTACAACGTGAGACCCCTGGTCAATGAGCAGTTACGAGGAGTGGCTGTTTTGGTTTTTAACGGTACCTTAAGGTGTTTTGGAGCATTTAAATTCATTTGTGATTGCAGATTACAGGGCCCGATGGAAAGCAGATTTATAAAGGGGACAGGGAGTCCAGTGGGAAGTACTCGGTAGCCGCACACATGGACGGAACCTACAAGTTCTGCTTCAGCAACAAGATGTCCACCATGACCCCCAAGATCGTCATGTTCACCATCGACATTGGAGAGGCTCCCAAGGGCCAAGACATGGAGACAGAAGGTAGGGGAGGGGGGTACTGGTGGTCAGGGACTTACAGCTCTCTCACTCTCACTGTGTAAAGCGTTGTGCAGGATTACTGTAATAATGCATTTCCATTCTGACCACAAGCCTGGGTCTGTTGTGAGAGTCTCTCTCTCGCTCTCTCGATGTTTGCCTTGAACCTGCCCTTCTCATTCTCTTCTCTGTGTGGCTCCTGTTGACTCCTCCCCCTTCAGGTGGTGGTGACAGCTGGGATGGTGGGTAATGGGCAGCAGGACAAAATGGCCGCCCTGTCACCCTGAGCTCTTTGGCCTTGTGCTATGAGGGCAGTGGCTATGATGTAATCTAATAAACTCTAAGAGTGTGTTTGCTCTGTTTCCAACAGCAACCTTGTGTGTGTGTCCTTACGTACGTGTTCCCTGGCTGTGGGAATAACTCGGATGGATACTGTTCGTTACTAACCTAACAAGCCTTTTGATGCACATTGGCTTAAGGTTGATAAAATGACTAATGACTGCCTAGCTACCTGAGAGGATGCTGAAGGTTAGTTTAAGCTTGGTGTGATGTAAAGGTTCTGCCCCGGTGGCAAAAGAGGTGGTTTACCCCTTCACACAGATGCCCTGTAGCACGAGTCTTCTCTTTTTAAATGGTGTTGGATAAAAACAAGTCCTTCTCATTGGCCTGTTTGTGCATGCTGCGTTTGGGGTTCATTTACATACGTTTGTAGCTGCAGTGTTTCTGTATAGATGCATCTAAATTAGTTTTGCCCTTAATTTCTTGGGGTGTATTGATGGCTTTTTTTGGGGGGGGGGCGGCAGGCAAACTTCCTGAAAAACTCAAATCCGGAAAAAAAGGGGGATCCAGGTCTTGGGGTCCCCTGAGTCAGAGATGCGGATGTTTTTTGATTAAACGGTTTGATTGATAATTAAGACTGAACGGTGAGAATGTGACTCTGGTGAAAAGCAGAGTACCTCCAGCCTACAGCCCCCAGAGTACCCCTCTCTCTGTCTACAGCCCCCAGAGTACCCCTCTCTCTGCCTACAGCCCCCAGAGTACCCCTCTCTCTGCCTACAGCCCCCTGCCCTCTACAGCCTCCTGCCCTCGTTTAGCCTCTCTCTGCCTCTACAGCCCCCTGCCCTCTACAGCCCCCTGCCCTCGTTTAGCCTCTCTGCCTCTACCGCCCCCTGCCCTCGTTTAGCCTCTCTGCCTCTACAGCCCCCTGCCCTCTACAGCCCCCTGCCCTCGTTTAGCCTCTCTCTGCCTCTACAGTACCAGGGCTAGCCAGCCCTCTAGGCTGCGGATGTTCTGACTGTGTGTGTGTGTGTGTGTGTGTGTGTATACACATTAGAGGGTGTGCTTGTGCCAGTGTGTGCGTGCATGTGTGTGTGTGCACATTAGAGGGTGTGCTTGTGCGTGTGTGTGTGTGCACATTAGAGGGTGTGCTTGTGCAAGTGTGTGCGTGCATACTTGTGTGTGTGCAGTGGCATGTGAGGACTGCTCATCAGGTTCTCCCATCCTTCTCTCTCTCTCTCAGTGCAGTGTTAATGTCTCTCTCTCTCAGCCCACCAGAACAAGCTGGAGGAGATGATCAATGAGCTGGCGGTTGCCATGACGGCGGTCAAACACGAGCAGGAGTACATGGAGGTCCGGGAGAGAATACACAGAGCAAGTAAGAACCACGTCACATGACCCGCACGTCACATGACCCATAGGCTGTGTTTGGGACAGTAGGGCCCAATCTCAATGTCCGCCTCTCACAACCTCAGACTGAGTCGTGTTCCCGATAAGTCTGTGGGCTCAGGGCTGTCCCAATCTCAAATTGGCAAGTATATGAGGGCTCTGTCTGACTGACCCCTTTATACAGACTTTCTGCATTACCCATTACCCACAGTTCATAGCGTTTGTGACGTTAAAAATGGAAACGCAGCCAGAAGCGTTTCAAAAATTGTAAACAAAGGACACACATGGCGGGCAGAGTTCTTTCAGCGGGTACAAACCTAAAATTAATAGTCCAAGAGGCGATTGTAATAAATATCTAGCATGCCAAACAGGCGTTGTCAAGGCAACATGTAACATTGCAAAGTGCTGTCCATTCCTCATACTTGTACCGTTTGAGTCGATGTCACCCAAAGTCTGTGGGAGCTCAGTCCTTAGGGCTCAGGGCAGACATTGAGATTGGGCCTAGAGTTCGACCAATAATTGGAAACGTACTGTGTGGCAGGAAGTTCAATGAAGTATAAACCTCAGGTTTGAATGGAGTGTAGCTCCCTCCTGGTCTGGTGTAAATCTGCCCATTTTGTTGTTGTTCTTACATTTAGGACCCAGTTCATTTTTCCCTGTTAAACTGGCTCACAAATTCAGCGTCAAGGACTGTTTGTGGAGTGTGGTTTTGTCTAGGTGGAGTGTTTTGGCTTTATACCACAGAGTTCTACAGAATGATGTTAAGAAATGGTTTGGAATGTACATTCTGTTCTATTTGTTTCTCAATATCTCTTCTTCCACCTCCCTCCCTCCCTCCCTCCCTCCCTCCCTCCCTCCCTCCCTCCCTCCCTCCCTCCCTCCCTCCCTCCCTCCCTCCCTCCCTCCCTCCCTCCCTCCCTCCCTCCCTCCCTCCCTCCCCCGTTTTGTTGTTCCAGTCAACGACAACACAAACAGCAGGGTGGTGCTCTGGTCCTTCTTCGAAGCTCTAGTTCTTGTGGCTATGACCCTCGGACAGATTTACTACCTGAAGAGGTTTTTTGAAGTGCGGAGAGTTGTCTAAAACGGCGTGTTCCATTTTTCCAAAGCGTTTCACCATCAACAGTGCCGACACCGTTAACCACACCATTTACTTCAAGATTGGAAATCCGACTTCACTAGACCTCTAAGGAGCCTTTGGAACCGTAGTCCATATTATTCTTCCACTGTATCCATCTTCCTTTTTGTTTTTCTGTTGTTTTTTTTTTGTCTAATTATTGGCGTAGCTGTTACCATTGTACATTTTTTTGTAACCCTTGCCTTTTAAACAAGAAAAACATCTTAGAATTTGAGGCCAAGGTTATTTTAGCTTTTGAGTTATCAAGCTTGCGGATATTTGTAATTTATTTGGTTTTTAATCTTTGGGAGGTTTATCTTTATTTAATCCAGTCGGGACAACTGTGATGATACTTGAAACAACATAATGAACTTTGTCCCTGCTTGTAGTCAACAGATGTCACGTTTAACAGGCTTCAAACTGGGATGGGGGTGGCGGGGGACATTTGCTGTTGTAAATTACTTGTAAAATGGTCAGAATGCCTTTGATCAGCAAATTTTGGGGTTAAAATTATTGTAATTAAAATTCCATCTTGTCAATGTACGAAATTTAATTCAGCGCTGTTGAAAACTACAATTCAATCCGGAAAAGAAAATTGCAGATTAACTTTGCTGCTGATCGGATTTGCCGAAACATCTTATTGATTTGCCGTCTTTGTGTCCAGTGACCACTGGAAAGGTGGCCAAATGTTCAGAGAAGTGGGGGCGCATTGTGAACCCCACTGTGTTCAGCTCCCATGGGGTCGCCCCAGGAATACTGTGTCCCCTTTTCTTCACATCCAAGGCACATAAGAATGTGAGTGTTTCTGTACATTGGGAGGAAGAGTCTCCTTTTCCCTTTTAATGACGGGGTAAATAAGATCAAGACACTGTTGTGTTTGTTGTAAAATAGTTGCTTGTACTTTTATTGTTTAATTGAATTGAGAACGGTGGGGGGGCGGAAACATTATTTGACAACACTATTTTGTACATTTAATTTCCTGGTCATAAGTATTCATTATCAAGCAAAATGTTTGTTTCTTTTGGGAATTTGAGGCTACCAGAGTCAATGAACTGGCTGGGACAACCTGACACAACGGGACTGTCGGATGAAACTAAAGATGTACAATTATAAAGGCGGATGTTTGTCAAATATGACCCAGGTTTAGTAAATAAACACAACATTCTTAAGAAAAGCGTTTGTTGAAGTGGTTCAATTTTAGAGGTCTGAACAGAACAAATTACTTCCTGTAATTTTTTGCATTCTTATGCATTTCAACTGCTGTTATTTTAATATTGTAATGTCATAAATTATGCTAGTATTGTAAATATTGCAGTCCTGACACTGCATGACATTGTAAAATCTAAATTGGGTTTGCAGATCATATGGTAAAGTTGGATAGTTAAATAAACATAGCTTTTAATAAACAATATTTCCATTAAAGATTTCAAAATGGCTTTGAATGTTCCAAGCATTGCACCCTCAAACTACCGCAACAAGACGTCACTGTTCTTGATAATAGGAATGCATTCAGTGTTTGCCCTGAACTCTCATCCACATTTAAAGCCTTTTATACCCTCATGAGGACAGCTTAGTTATCACCACAATTTATTTAAACAAATATAGGCATTGGAGAAAAAAACTCGCACTTACTGGAAATTCCAAGTTCATTAAAAAAAAATGTTGAGAAAAAGTGTTGAGTCCGGACAACGTAGCATCGAAGTGTGACAGCAATGACTGAATAAAATACTGAACTTATTGGAAGTGAGAAATATTGCGCAAATTGAATAGGTACACGCTTAAACGTGAACCTTAAACAAGAGATGGCAATTTTAAGATTGCCAATAGGGCGGTGTAAAGAGAAAGTTGTGTAGTGAGTGAACTTAATGAGATTTTCACTCCGATGGTTTACAGCTGACTGATTTGAAAATATCTCTTGTACTTTACAACTGCAGTGGGCTGTAACATTCTCATCGGCATGCGATATCCGTTTCGCAGCTTTGTGATTAAAAAGAAACACTATTTAATTTGAGCACAGTAGGCCAATAACTCTGTTGCCTTGTGTTTCCACCCGGACAGTATACGTAGATGGAAAGGAAGTAGGAATAACGTGTTTTGTTTTCTCATGTTCTTATGAGAAAATATTTTTTACAAAATGGAGAATGTAACCGAAGGAAAGTGGGAAAGTTTACCCGTTAAACTTAATGACAGTATTTTGAAGACACTCGACGAATTGGGATTTACGCATATGACGCCGGTTCAGGTATTGTGTACAAGTTAGCGAGCTCGTTAGCTGCAGTAGCAAGAAAGCGCGGCCTGAACTTATAACTGCTCAGACCTGATTAATGTGCTCGTACTATTTCTCTGAAGTGTAAAATATATTCTCTCGTTTCCAGTCTGCCTGCATTCCACTGTTCATGAACAATAAAGATGTTGCTGCCGAAGCGGTGAGTTAACGTTACTTGTTCCTAGAAATGAACAGATATTTTTAATCGTTGTAAAGAGCTATTAACGGTCGTTATCTTGTTCAGGTAACGGGCAGCGGGAAGACACTGGCGTTTGTAATCCCTATACTAGAGATTCTGCTAAAACGCGAGGACAAACTGAAGAAAATGCAGGTACAAAGTGGTATCATGAAGCTCATGTCTGAGCACGAAAATGACTGATTCACTAGTTCGTTTGGTGATGGTAACGTTACGCACATGTGAAGACAAGCATTCAATTTTGCTCATTATGCACAAGCCTTTACCTGGCTTAAAAGAAGTGATGTCATTTCTGCAGGTTGGAGCGTTGATTGTCACTCCGACGCGTGAACTGGCGCTCCAGATCAGCGAGGTGATGGGTCGATTTATCCAGAGCTTTCCTCAGTTCAGGTGCGCGAAACCCAGTTAAGTCCCCACGGTTAGGCTGAAATGCACACCCACTCACCATAAATCCTTTTCCTTTTCAGGCAAATACTGTTGATAGGAGGCAGCAACCCCATCACGGATGTGGAGAAGTTCAAATCCCTTGGGTAAATATTCAGGGATTTACCTTTCACACACCTGTACGCGCCACGCACGTGGGTGCCCTGTTTTACGTGGTATTTTGAGTGTGGTTGTCCGTCTTATAGGCAATTGAATCGTGCAATCTTTTGCCTGCAGCCTCTTCAGTTGAGTAAATTGCCAAATGAGCAGTTGATTACTGGGGCTGTGGAGTAGCGTTTCCAGCACTGCAACTTTTTCTCAGTGTTGCTGTGTGCTGCAGTGATATTGGTGATTTTTTTATGCTCAATAGCGCCTCCTCTTGGTCAGTCGGGCGATCTGCCTGCAGTTCTTTGCCGTGGAACTGCACAGCTCAGCTGGTGGATCGCAAATTGAAAAGCCTGGTAGCTGGCTGCACGCACTTAAGAATTATCTAGCGTTTCCCGTGCACCCTTCCGTGTTTGAAGGAGCACAGTGCGGCAATGGAACGGGCCTAGAATCACACACGGGCATCCAGAATTTTTGGGGAGGAAAGAAAATGTGGACCTAAGTGCTTGTAAAAAAATATATAACCAATTACACAGGTAAGAGACCCTTTGTCACACTGACGTGGTGGTGGGCGTTACCTGCTCCTGGTGTATCTCCCTGTGATAGGGCCAACATAGTGATTGGCACTCCGGGTCGGTTGGAGGACATGTTCAGGAGAAAGGCGGACGGGTTGGACCTGGCCAGCAGTGTGAAGACTCTGGATGTCCTGGTTCTGGATGAGGCGGACCGGCTGCTGGATATGGGCTTTGAAGCAAGGTGCTGGGGGTGGGGGGTGGATTTGGGTTCACTGCAGAGCTGTAAAATCCAGGGGTCAGAAAGTAAAAGTCCTGCCGTGTGTTTCTTCCACCCATTAACTCAGCCAGCTGATTTCACTAATTACTTCTACCTCCTGGCTGAAGAATTGTGTTACTTAGCTGATAACAAAATACTGGGGAGGACTTTTATGTTCTGAACCTGGATTTTACACCTCTGGTTTACTGGTACAGAGGTGTGCCAATGTACCCACAGGTTAGAGCTCCCTGCAAACATTAAGCACTGTACCCACAGGTTAGAGCTCCCTGCAAACATTAAGCACTGTACCCACAGGTTAGAGCTCCCTGCAAACATTAAGCAATGAGACCTTTTTACTGGTGTCCACAGACACCATTTTCTGCACATAGCTGTACACAGTTTCCACAGAACTGATGGTTATAATACTTTGTGTGTGTGTCTGTGTGTGTGTCTCTGTGCGTTTGCATGTGTGTGTCTGTCTCTGTGTGTTTGCATGTGCGTTTGTGTCCGTGTACGTGTGTGTCCGTGTGCGTGTGTGTCCGTGTGCGTGTCTCTGGTTGCGTGTCTGTCCGTGTGCGTGTGTGTCCGTGTGCGTCCGTGTGCGTGTGTGTCCGTGTGCGTGTGCGTGTTCAGTCTGAACGCCATCCTGGAGTTCCTCCCTAAGCAGAGACGCACGGGGCTGTTCTCAGCCACTCAGACGCAGGAGCTGGAGAAGCTGGTGAGGGCGGGGCTTCGGAACCCTGTACGCATCGCCGTCAAGGAGAAGGGGGCGGCGGCCAACAGCGCACAGAAGACCCCCACTCGGCTCAGCAACTACTACACGGTGAGGCCCCGCCTCTGTCCGCCAATCTCCCCGCCTCTGTCCGCCAATCTCCCCGCCTCTGTCAGCCAATCTCCCCGCCTCTGTCCGCCAATCTCCCCGCCTCTGTCCGCCAATCTCCCCGCCTCTGTCCGCCAATCTCCCCGCCTCTGTCCGCCAATCTCCCCGCCTCTGTCCGCCAATCTCCCCGCCTCTGTCCGCCAATCTCCCCGCCTCTGTCCGCCAATCTCCCCGCCTCTGTCCGCCAATCGCCCCGACTCTGTCCGCCAATCTCCCCGCCTCTGTCCGCCAATCGCCCCGACTCTGTCCGCCAATCGCCCCGCCTCTGTCCGCCAATCTCCCCGCCTCTGTCCGCCAATCTCCCCGCCTCTGTCCGCCAATCTCCCCGCCTCTGTCCGCCAATCTCCCCGCCTCTGTCCGCCAATCTCCCCGCCTCTGTCCGCCAATCTCCCCGCCTCTGTCCGCCAATCTCCCCGCCTCTGTCCGCCAATCGCCCCGACTCTGTCCGCCAATCGCCCCGCCTCTGTCCGCCAATCTCCCCGCCTCTGTCCGCCAATCTCCCCGCCTCTGTCAGCCAATCTCCCCGCCTCTGTCCGCCAATCTCCCCGCCTCTGTCCGCCAATCTCCCCGCCTCTGTCCGCCAATCTCCCCGCCTCTGTCCGCCAATCTCTCCGACTGTCCGCCAATCTCCCCGACTCTGTCCGCCACTCACCACAGACAGTACGGCAGTACTGGAGATAACGTCTCTGGAAAGACATTTTCATGGGATTAAAAGCAAACATGAAATTCTGGCAAAGTTAGCCAAAGTATTGCATGTATAATTCAGGCCCTCAATGCTGGGTCCTCTGCAGCTTGCTGCTTTAACAAGAACGGGGCGAACGTTCATCCAACTCTGCATGATAAAAGTAAATGACTAAATAAACTAAAGGTTTATAAATTACTGAACATATTTTCCCCAAACATTTACTGTCAATGTACAGTGAGCACCGTAATTCATTGGACAGTGACACATTTTTTTGTTATTTTGGTTCTGTACTCTAGCACTTTGAGTTTGAAAGGATACAATGGCAATGTGGTTGAAGTGCAGACTGTCAGCTTTAATTTGAGGGTATTTTCATCCTTATCGGCTGAACCGTTTAGAAATGATAAAACCTTTAGTACATAGTTTCCCCCCTCCCCCCCCCCATTTTCGGGCATCAAAAAATATTGGACACTTCTTCCATAGAGTTTATTGTCATTGCATCCTTTCAAACTCAAAGTGCTAGAGTACAGAACAAAAAATGTGTCACTGTCCAATACATTATGGAGCTCACTGTATGTGTTGTGCTTAATTCGCTATTTTAATTAGATATTTTAATTTGTCTATAAGGAAGAATTGTGTCTGAATCTGTTGAATTACACTCCTGTTTTGCCTCAGATCTGTCGGACGGAGGAGAAGTTCAACACCTTGGTGGCCTTCCTCCGTCAGCACAAGCACGAGAAGCAGCTGGTCTTTTTCAGGCAG
Organism: Synaphobranchus kaupii; assembly: GCA_029718625.1. Taxonomy (NCBI): domain Eukaryota; kingdom Metazoa; phylum Chordata; class Actinopteri; order Anguilliformes; family Synaphobranchidae; genus Synaphobranchus; species Synaphobranchus kaupii. The sequence continues at coordinate 665,475 of CM056392.1, read as the reverse complement.
GTGCACGTTTCCATGGTGACCATTGATATAGGCGGGGCAGAACGGGTGTGCGGAGGGGCGGGACCAGGGTAGGGTTTGGGGGTAGAGGTTGGGACGGTGGGGTTTGGGAAGGGGTCCTTACCGAGCGTTGCCTGCCCCCCTCAGCACGTGCGCCTGTGTGGAGTACTACGGCCAGGCTCTGGAGGCCCTGGTGAAGAACGTCACCGTGCTCTGTATCCACGGCAAGATGAAGCACAAGCGCAACAAAATCTTCTCCGAGTTTCGGGAGCTGAAGAGGTGAGTGAGTCTTAATTTACACTGATACTGTAACGCAGTCAGGCTCCGACCAAGTTACAGGCCACGCCCTCAGAACACAGACCACGACCACTGCAGCTTAGTCAGGTCATTGGCTGGAATGCTGTGGCCCCCAACCAAGTTATACGATAAACATGAAGTAGTATAATGTCCAGAAAAATATTAAACTATAAGAACCCAGCGTCTCCAACTCTTAGATCTGTGAATGATATCTCATGAAGTTCTGGGGCCTGTTCCAGAAAGCATAATTACTGAGTTAGCTGGATAACTGCACTGAGTAAAACCTGCAACAGCTCTTTTTACTTCAGTCCATGTTCCAGATTTCGGAGGGTTCCAGGTTTTACTCAGTGCAGTTATCCAGCTAACTCAGTAATCCTGCTTTGGGTTTTACTCAGTGGAGTTATCCAGCTAACTGAGTAATCCTGCTTTGTGAAACACCCCCCTGTATGTCTCTGTGAAGAAGTTCTTGTGTCATCATGACAGTTATCTTTGCCATCCATCATTAACCTTTTAAATCATAACTGTTTCGTTAAAACCTCACCCTCAGTTTCCCCACTAAAAGATAAAGAATGGATAAACTATGTGATAGGTTCCCGGGTTTTTCATTATTACCACCATGTACATTGTACGGTGGTAACTGTAACTGGCAATACTATTCTGTATATTGCATGTCTCTGTATGTCTCCCCACCTTGGCCTTAGCCAGCTCCAACAACCAACCGACCATTTGCATTACTATAGTGTCTGTAGCATACCAGTGCTAATGGCACATTTCTATAGTGTCTGTAGCATACCAGTGCTAATGGCACATTTCTGGATGGGTGGGCCGACATCCTAACACATGTAAAATCTCTGTTCCTAAGTATCTTTCAGTGCTGGAACTGGTCTTGTTGTTAATCTCTCCTCTTCCAAAAGCCTCCATATCTTTTACTTAAATCCTCCTTATATTATGACAGTCAGCAGAGAGTAGCATAGCGCCTAAATTATATGTGTATTTTTACAATACTGGTACACAATAGTGTGACAAAGGGGGTGGGTCAAATTTCAAATTCCTTCACAAGAGCTGACAAGCACTTTATTGGGTTCATGAATATACATAGTATCAACAAAAATATAAGAAAATATTTTTGTTTTCTGAAAATGGCATTAGAATACACAAATGCATTTTGTGTAACGGTTGTCGCGTGGTGTCCACCAGTGACCTGGTTGGCACAGTAAGTGCACATATTTCTTATTACTTCCTATGTTTATGAATACCACATGGAACAATAACATTGCAAACCCTGTTTCCACTTCATTCACCTGATGATGTGGTAGAATACTGCATCCATCTGAGTCTGAGTGGACACCGCGACGCGCGTTACGTAAGATAATATACATTACAATAAATTGTATCCATAAATAGACAAAATGGTACATTACCTATTGGATTTGAGCTGATGGTTCGTCAAAGGGTTTGATTTGGGATGATTTTTTAGGAAGTAAAACGTCTTGGTAACGATCGTTGTAGGGCTTCCGGAGTTTGAATATATGTATGAATATAAGTATGAATTTGCGACTTGGCGCGTACGCGAGGTAAACAAGCGACCACGTGTTGCCAACTTGGATTGGATAAGTTTCTTAGTTTTGATGACCAATTTATGCCTGATAACGGTCGCTGTGGCAATTGACACCAAGCACAACGACCGTTACCGGATCTTTGCTAGGCAGAATATCAGACATGTTACTGTATTTTCTTCTGGTATTCATGAATATTGTTCCCTAAAACATTATCAAAACATATACGTATGTATGAGGGGCCATATGAAGTTTATTTATGAATTAAATATTCATGACTAAATGTGACATAGTTTTCTATGTCACATTTTTGGTGTCCAAAATGGTGGTAAAACGATGAAATTTTGTCTGTCGTGAAAAAACGTTTTTGACTTTCGGTCTTGAAGTTATCTTATTTATATCTGTTATTTATAAGGTTTCACATGATGGGTAGGTTTTTGTTAAGAACAGGGAATACTTCATGTGTTTTCAAGAGATTTAACAGGAATGCTGATGTGTGAAATTCTGTATTATTTCTTTGCTGAAATGCATTCTGGGTTACAGTGGTATTTTGGTGTGCACCGACGTCATGGCGCGAGGCATTGATATCCCGGAGATGAACTGGGTTCTGCAGTACGATCCCCCGAGCAGCGCCAGGTATGGGCTGACCCGTGCCTGATTCCAACCAAGCCCAGCTACACTGTACTGACCCGTGCCTGATTCTGACAAAACCCAGCTACACTGTACTGACCCGTGCCAAATTCCACCCAAGTCCAGCTACACAGTACTGACACGTGCCAAATTCCACCCAATCCCGGCTACTCGTGCCCCACAGTACCCGACCCAACCACCCCCCCCCCCCCCTTTTTTTTTTTGATGAAAGTGCGACTGTCCCGCCTCCCCTGCTGATGAGAGAATAAACGAGTGCGGATGGGATGAGAGAATAAACGAGTGCGGATGGGATGAGAGAATAAAGGAGTGCGGATGGGATGAGAGAATAAAGGAGTGCGGATGGGATGAGAGAGAGAATAAACGAGTGCGGATGGGATGAGAGAATAAAGGAGTGCGGATGGGATGAGAGAATAAAGGAGTGCGGATGGGATGAGAGAATAAAGGAGTGCGGATGGGATGAGAGAATAAAGGAGTGCGGATGGGATGAGAGAATAAAGGAGTGCGGATGGGATGAGAGAGAGAATAAACGAGTGCGGATGGGATGAGAGAGAGAATAAACGAGTGCGGATGGGATGAGAGAATAAACGAGTGCGGATGGGATGAGAGAATAAACGAGTGCGGATGGGATGAGAGAATAAAGGAGTGCGGATGGGATGAGAGAGAGAATAAACGAGTGCGGATGGGATGAGAGAATAAAGGAGTGCGGATGGGATGAGAGAATAAAGGAGTGCGGATGGGATGAGAGAGAGAATAAACGACTGCGGATGGGATGAGAGAATAAACGAGTGCGGATGGGATGAGAGAATAAAGGAGTGCGGATGGGATGAGAGAGAGAATAAACGAGTGCGGATGGGATGAGAGAATAAACGAGTGCGGATGGGATGAGAGAATAAAGGAGTGCGGATGGGTTGAGAGAATAAAGGAGTGCGGATGGGATGAGAGAATAAAGGAGTGCGGACGGGATGAGAGAGAGAATAAACGAGTGCGGATGGGATGAGAGAATAAAGGAGTGCGGATGGGATGAGAGAGAGAATAAACGAGTGCGGATGGGATGAAAGAATAAACGAGTGCGGATGGGATGAGAGAATAAAGGAGTGCGGATGGGATGAGAGAGAGAATAAACGAGTGCGGATGGGATGAAAGAATAAACGAGTGCGGATGGGATGAGAGAGAATAAACGACTGCGGATGGGATGAGAGAATAAACGACTGCGGATGGGATGAGAGAATAAAGGAGTGCGGATGGGATGAGAGAATAAACGACTGCGGATGGGATGAGAGAATAAAGGAGTGCGGATGGGATGAGAGAATAAACGACTGCGGATGGGATGAGAGAATAAAGGAGTGCGGATGGGATGAGAGAATAAAGGAGTGCGGATGGGATGAGAGAATAAAGGAGTGCGGATGGGTTGAGAGAATAAAGGAGTGCGGATGGGATGAGAGAATAAACGAGTGTTGACCTCTCTTCTCGCAGCGCTTTTGTTCATCGCTGTGGACGCACGGCGCGCATCGGTAACCAGGGAAGTGCCCTGGTCTTCCTGCTCCCCATGGAGGAGTCCTACGTCAACTTCCTGTCCATCAATCAGAAGGTAAGCCCCGGCCAACACAGTGAGAAGGAATGGTATTATAGAGAAAAATAGTTTAAGCATTTTTAAACGCAGCCATAACGTTTGTGAGCAAGTATAGGAAAGACTAGACTGTGAATCACGTTTTATGGAAGTAAATTGTGATGCTGTGAATAAGATGCCATGAATGGGTAAAATACCAGCTGTTTTACATGTTTATCATACATACCATAGATATAATACGTACCATAGACATGTGGATGGATGTTTCAGACTTGATTCTGTGAGAAGATGCAGTGTAGAGTTCCTCAGTCCTCCGGGATGCACGGTGCCTTCTGTCCCATTAGTGGCAGTGGCACTCGCTGCTTCACAGATTGTATTATAGATCTCCACAGATTGTATTGTAGATCTCCACAGATAATATTATAGACCTCCACAGATTGTATTGTAGATCTTCACAGATTGTATTATACAGTTGAAGTCGGAAGTTTACATACACTTAGGTTGAAGTCATTAAACGTTATAGTATCGCTTGTAAGAGTACCAGAAAATAAGATATCAAGAGTCTTTTGATGTTGTTGGGTCCCAGACATCAGAAAGTCATGGCATGCAAAGGATATGCGACCAAATATAAAAAATTTCAAGGCACAGTCTTAGTATATGTAAACTTCTGACCCACTGGAATTGTGATATAGTGAATTGAAAGTGAAATAATCTGTCTGTAAACAATTGTTGGAAAAATTACTTGTGTCATGCACAAAGTAGATGTCCTAACTGACTTGCCAACACTATAGTTTGCTAACATGAAATCTGTGGAGTGGTTACAAATTAGTTTTAATGACTTCAACCTAAATAAACTTCCGACTTCAACTGTATATCTGCACAGATTGTATTGTAGATACGGGCCTGTGACCGACGACAGTATGCTCCCTGGTAAAAAAATAGTTTATAAAAAATGAGTGCTGTTAAATGTGCGGTGTTTCTGCCAGTGTCCACTGCAGCGTATGTCTCCGGTCAAAGACGTGGTGGACGTCCTGCCCAAGGTGAAGGCCCTCTCTCTGAGGGACCGCGCCGTTTTCGAGAAGGGCATGCGGGCCTTCGTCTCCTACGTCCAGGGTTACGCCAAGCACGAGTGCAGCCTCATCTTCCGGGTCAAAGGTGAGCTTCCCAAACGCACATCACCCCGAAGTGACAGCATATATTTCCACAGACTCGCCAGAGTCTGCCACCTTCTCTGCTTCTGGTTGGCTTCTCTGCTTCAGCCAATCAGAGGTTCAGGTTTGTCTTAGTGCTTCACTCAGTAATGTGGTCAGGTTTGTCTTAGTGCTTCACTCAGTAATGTGGTCAGGTTTGTCTTAGTGCTTCACTCAGTAATGTGGTCAGGTTTGTCTTAGTGCTTCACTCAGTAATGTGGTCAGGTTTGTCTTAGTGCTTCACTCAGTAATGTGGTCAGGTTTGTCTTAGTGCTTCACTCAGTAATGTGGTCAGGTTTGTCTTAGTGCTTCACTCAGTAATGTGGTCAGGTTTGTCTTAGTGCTTCACTCAGTAATGTGGTCAGGTTTGTCTTAGTGCTTCACTCAGTAATGTGGTCAGGTTAGCTAAATGTTTGCGAGGATAGTTTACTTTGGCTAACAGCAGCTGCAGTTGACTCAGACGCACTTGTTACTCTCTCACTGTCTAAGAGAAGTAAGCTTGTCTGTAGTTACTGTTGCTTTGATGAGCTGAGTGCAATGGACCAGTCAGTCATGGTTAAGAGCATTCCCTAAACCATGTCATCGAATGTAAAGGAGACATTGTGCCTCTTGTTCTGCATGGTTCGGTCTGGTACGTACTGGCTCTGACCGGTTCTGACTGGATCTTACTGGTTCTGACCCATGTCGGGCAGATTTGGATTTTGCAGCTCTGGCCCGCGGCTTTGCCCTTCTCCGGATGCCGAGGATGCCGGAGTTGCGGGACAAGACCTTCCCAGAGTTTGTGGAGACGACGATAGACACAAACTCCATCCGTTTCAAAGACAAGAACAGAGAGAGGCAGCGGCAGAAGGGCCTGGCGGAGCTGAAGGAGAAGGCGGCCTTGGCGCCAGAGAAGAAGAACTTCATTAAGAACAAGTCCTGGTCCAAACAGAAGACCAAGAAGGACCGCAGGAAAAAGACGGCCGCCAAAAGAAAGCTAGACGAGGTAATGTTTTTCTCTCATCTCTTTAAAAAAATTATTATTTTTATAGAGCGAGAATGGGTAACTGTTTTTTTAAACAGTAGAATAAGTTCAGACAGACTGTGGAACCCCACCAATACCAGAGTTCCCAAAGGCCTTGAAAATATTAGCATCCTCGAGATTAGTCAAGTATCCCAGTGTTTTTGAAAAATCGTGAGCGAAATGCAAATGCACGTTTTCCTGCTGACGGGTTTTGTGGCGGCAGGGGTCGGACGTGGACGACGAGGACATGCGGGAGCTTCTGAGCGACACGCGGCTGCTTAAGAAGCTGAAGAAGGGGAAGATCAGCGAGGAGGACTTCGAGAAGCGGGGTGACGGCGGGAGGGAGGTCCCGGGACAGAGCGAGGGGGCCGTCCCGAGCGGAGGACTCGGGTACGGGGGACGAGATGTGAGGCTGCCCCCCTGTAGACAGCCACCCATCCAAACAATGAACCCCGTTTCCACCAGTAGGGACCTCTTTAAATGGCCTCGTGCCTAAGCATGTTCCCAGGGCGTGTACACCGCAGCAGGTGTGATAACTACGTCCTAGCGATGGAACAGCGAGACATCACAAAACCAAAAAACGCTGAAGCGAGACTCCCAACTCGCTGAATTTAACTAATTAATGATCCATTTCCTGTTTGAGGGGGAAAGCTTTCAATTAGCTCAGTGATTGACAGCTCATGAACCCCCCCCCAATCATAGCCCTGTAACTGCACAAGCTGACACAGAGCTCCTGTCTCCCACTGGTTCAGACAAAGACTGCCCTTAGCATTCATCCGTGACCCCAAATAGACCTGCACCCCATCCTCCACACAGCCCTCCCATGTTTTAGGGTGCGGACCGCAGGTTCACGCTTTGATCATTTCAGCCAATCGTCTGAATGGACACACCAGCTGTACTAATTTCACCCGTCTACACACGGTGTGGTGAACGCCATTCCCAGCAGGCCGGAGTGTATACAGGCGTTTGTTCCCAGCGGTTTCCCTGCTTCAGTTGGGTCTCTACACATCTACACCCATGGTGGTCCACTCGTAGGTTACACCGCTTACACATCTACACCCATGGTGGTCCACTCGTAGGTTACACCGCTTACACATCTACACCCATGGTGGTCCACTCGTAGGTTACACCGCTTACACATCTACACCCATGGTGGTCCACTCGTAGGTTACACCGCTTACACATCTACACCCATGGTGGTCCACTCGTAGGTTACACCGCTTACACATCTACACCCATGGTGGTCCACTCGCAGGTTACACCGCAGTAAAACGGTCCCTTTATCATCAGTCATTCACTACCGTTTATATTGCATTCTGGCATTTAGCAGATGCTCTTATCCAGAGAGACTTTTACATACAGTCCATTTATATGGCTGGATATTTACTCAAGTGCCTTTAGTCACTGGTCACGTGTACAACAGCAGCAGCTCTGCAGCTGGGAATCAAACCAACAACAGCAGCTCTCCAGCTGGGAATCAAACCAACAGCGGCGGCTCTCCAGCTGGGAATCAAACCAACAACAGCAGCAGCTCTGCAGCTGGGAATCAAACCAACAACAGCAGCTCTCCAGCTGGGAATCAAACCAACAACAGCAGCTCTCCAGCTGGGAATCAAACCAACAGCGGCGGCTCTCCAGCTGGGAATCAAACCAACAGCAGCAGCTCTGCAGCTGGGAATCAAACCAACAACAGCAGCTCTCCAGCTGGGAATCAAACCAACAACAGCAGCTCTCCAGCTGGGAATCAAACCAACAGCAGCGGCTCTCCAGCTGGGAATCAAACCAACAACAGCAGCAGCTCTGCAGCTGGGAATCAAACCAACAACAGCAGCTCTCCAGCTGGGAATCAAACCAACAGCGGCGGCTCTCCAGCTGGGGCTAACAACAAGCCCAGTTTCCTAACCTCTATACTACACCACTGCTCCTTCATTTGTGAGCCTACTGTGTGATGTATGATTGAGTTAAAGAATTAAGAGCAGAAATTGGCCTGAAATCCAGAAATGGACATTACGCACATTGCCCCCCCCCCCCCCCCCCCCTCCCAGCTTCAAAACAAACCTGATAAAAACCTCTGACTGTGCTCTGTGTTGGTCGGTGTGCAATCATTTCATGAATCCAAACGTGCACATATATAATGTTGGTTTTTACTTTATTGACATTATCAGGGTGGTCACAAATAAAGCTTGATGAGTTCGTCGCTGACTGCAGAGGGAGTGAGGACCCCTAGGTCCGTGAACAACAGCGTGATGAGGGACGGGGGCGTGTAGTCGATCATGGGGTGCTCCTCGTTCAGATTCTCCGCTGTCTTCAGCGTGTCCGCCTTGTACTGAGGGGGCAGGGGGGAGGGTGGGGGCGGGGGAGGTAGAGCAATACTACTGTCATGCTGAATAGGGATCACAAAACTGAGTGGCCTGAGCCAGGTTTCCTATAAACGGCAGACGGCCCCTAACACTGAATCCTAAACTGAGCCCTTGTGGACTTGCCAACTTTGGCTAGCACTGCCTTTTAAATAAGGCAGGAAAGTCTAATCCAGTCCATTAACAAATTAATATCACAATATGACGCCATTAATTCTGATAGCCATGAAATACAAGATCCCTAAAAAAAAAATCTTTTTTATATTTTAGAATTAAAAATGATTATCAATTAATAGGGTTTTAAAACACAAACGACCTGAAACATCTCCAGCATTGCAGGACCAGGGTGGGGTTCGGCATCGGTGAGCAATGTGAGGAGGGTTAGGTTAAAACAGGGTTAATAAGGCTTAATAAAGGGTTATTATCGTTCTTCCTTCACCTTAAATCTATCAGGAACGTCCTGCTGGTTCAGAGGATAAAGCCGGACAAACTTGAAGCTTTCCGCCACGACGTAGAACGGCTTGTTGTGTGCTTTGGAGCACACGGCCATCTGATAGGTGCCAATCTGCAAACCGACCAGGAATGTTTTTAACAGCACAAAACCATTTCAGGTGTAATGACAAATATGCGATTAGGATGTTCTTATCATTCTAATGCTGATGTAAGGGTCATTGCTGGTAATTGAAAGCAACGGAGTTCTAGAACACAAACAGAGCCTGTGGTGTCACCAGTGTTTTATTCAAGGTTAAAAAAATTTAATTTTAATTTGGATTTTTGATCGTTTGCATCACTGGGCCATTTTGAACAGATGATCACTCCACCAATAATAATACTCAAAACAAATGTGCCAATTGCACATAGGCCATTACCGAATATGATCCCTGTTCCCTGCCCCCTGCGTCCTGTCCACTCAGACCCCTGTCTACTATGTGCCCTGTCCCCTCACTTTGCAAGCAGTCCTGAAAGAAATCCTGCACAACTCTTTCCAAACTAGTGAGGAAGTAGTTTGTAATATGTTCCGCTCTTGTACCATAAACATGTGTATACGCTCTATGTCTTGTACTACAAGTTGTAGTTTTTATTTCCGGTTTACTTCCTGAAATTGTCGGATGAGTGTGCTCCTGACTCCCCTCAACAAAACCCCGGAAATAAGGGTTTCATCCGGGGATTTTAAGTTCCCCCATTTGTGAGAAAAAAAGTCACCCACTTTTTGACGAATTTGACTCAAATATGCACCCTCAAAGGGGTGAAGAGATGGCCTTACTGATTTTCTAGATATCAGTCTCCTGACCTGAAAAAAATGTGAGTGATACGTTTTGCATCACTGCAACAGCCACGCCCACTCTCACTGAGCCAGAGAAGCTTGTTTTGGATGCAGGGCGTGGCCAGATATCTAGAAACCCGCAACTTGGTTTTGGGGTTTCTGTCATCAAAATGTGTTTTTTTTTTTTTTTTTTACCCAACGGGAGCGATCATTACTACAAAAATGTGACATTGGGGTTTAGTTCCCTATAAAAGAGCCAAAGAGGCTGATGTTTTTGTGGTTTCAGTATTAGTCGCTCTTGCTAAACGCTGCATCCTTTCCAAAGCTTGGGCAGCTGGGACCCACCTTGTTTATGACTCCTCCGCTTTCAACCACGCCTTCGGCCCCCACTATCACCAGGTCCACCTTCTCCATAACATACCTGCAGACGCGTCACAACACATTTCCACATTTAACCACACCACCTGCCCCCACTATCACCAGGTCCACCTTCTCCATAACGTACCTGCAGCAACGTCACAACACATTTCCACTTTCAACCACACCTTTTTCTGTGTGAAAGAAGCAGCTGGCAACACCACGTGTTTCGGAGGAGAACTGCGGTCGTCTACACTCCTGAATCGCCAGTGGGGATCACAAATTAGCGATTGCCAGAGGTGTAAAATCCGGGTTCAGAAAGTAAAATTCCTCCCCAGTATTTTGCTCCAATCACCTGGATTTGCTAATTAACATAATTCTTCAGCGAGGAGGTAGAACTAATTAGTGAAATCAGCTGGCTGAGTCTATGGGTGGACGAAACACATGGCGGGACTTTTACTTTATGTCCCCTGGATTTCCACCTCTGGCGATTGCTAATAGTTGCACATTCTAAATTAGGATGGGGATTGGACATATTCAGCCCCACGGCTGGGCGCAAATAAAGTCAATTAAAATATGCAGCACATTTACTGGGGTTGACATGGTTTAAATGCCTTTGACTGGGCATGCTTATAGCACACCTGCTTACCTGGAAAGCTTCCCCTGTTGGGAGTGACACAGTACGAGCTGTTCTTACACATCAAACCCTCAGCCACTGAAGCTCTTACACATCAAACCCTCAGCCACTGAAGCTCTTACACATCAAACCCTCAGCCACTGAAGCTCTTACACATCAAACCCTCAGCCACTGAAGCTCTTACACATCAAACCCTCAGCCACTGAAGCTCTTACACATCAAACCCTCAGCCACTGAAGCTCTTACATATCAAACCCTCAGCCACTGAAGCTCTTACACATCAAACCCTCAGCCACTGAAGCTCTTACACATCAAACCCTCAGCCACTGAAGCTCTTACACATCAAACCCTCAGCCACTGAAGCTCTTACATATCAAACCCTCAGCCACTGAAGCTCTTACACATCAAACCCTCAGCCACTGAAGCTCTTACACATCAAACCCTCAGCCACTGAAGCTCTTACACATCAAACCCTCAGCCACTGAAGCTCTTACACATCAAACCCTCAGCCACTGAAGCTCTTACACATCAAACCCTCAGCCACTGAAGCTCTTACACATCAAACCCTCAGCCACTGAAGCTCTTACACATCAAACCCTCAGCCACTGAAGCTCTTACATATCAAACCCTCAGCCACTGAAGCTCTTACACATCAAACCCTCAGCCACTGAAGCTCTTACACATCAAACCCTCAGCCACTGAAGCTCTTACACATCAAACCCTCAGCCACTGAAGCTCTTACATATCAAACCCTCAGCCACTGAAGCTCTTACACATCAAACCCTCAGCCACTGAAGCTCTTACACATCAAACCCTCAGCCACTGAAGCTCTTACACATCAAACCCTCAGCCACTGAAGCTCTTACACATCAAACCCTCAGCCACTGAAGCTCTTACACATCAAACCCTCAGCCACTGAAGCTCTTACACATCAAACCCTCAGCCACTGAAGCTCTTACACATCAAACCCTCAGCCACTGAAGCTCTTACACATCAAACCCTCAGCCACTGAAGCTCTTACACATCAAACCCTCAGCCACTGAAGCTCTTACACATCAAACCCTCAGCCACTGAAGCTCTTACACATCAAACCCTCAGCCACTGAAGCTCTTACACATCAAACCCTCAGCCACTGAAGCTCTTACACATCAAACCCTCAGCCACTGAAGCTCTTACACATCAAACCCTCAGCCACTGAAGCTCTTACACATCAAACCCTCAGCCACTGAAGCTCTTACACATCAAACCCTCAGCCACTGAAGCTCTTACACATCAAACCCTCAGCCACTGAAGCTCTTACACATCAAACCCTCAGCCACTGAAGCTCTTACACATCAAACCCTCAGCCACTGAAGCTCTTACACATCAAACCCTCAGCCACTGAAGCTCTTACACATCAAACCCTCAGTCACTGAAGCAAACGCAGCCATACAGCCAACATCTGAGGCCTAAAAATCGCGTGCATTTAAAATAGTTTTACCCCACGGCAGCATCTAAAACTACAGTCACAGGAACGTTGAGATTTTTCAAAGCCTCTGCCATTTTTTTTCTGCAACACAAAGAAAAAAGAACAAAAAGCATTAATATTAATATTTATATACACTACTCACAAAAAGTTAGGGATATTTGGCTTTCGGGTGAAATTTATGGAAAATGTAAGTTCACGCTACAGTGATATTATACGTATCATGAAAGTAGGGCATTTAAGTAGAAGCATGCAATGGTGATTTCCTCATCTCAAACAATTTATTGAAACAAAAGCCAACAACAGTGGTGGGTATACCACAACAAAAATGTCAATGTCTCAATAACTTGTCATGTGCCCTTGAGCATCAATTACAGCTTGACAACGACATCTCATGCTGTTCACAAGTCGACTTATTGTCTGCTGAGGCATGGCATCCCACTCTTCTTGAAGGGCGGCCCTCAGGTCATTGAAGTTCTGGGGTACAGAGTTACGAGCCTCTACACGGTGAGTCAGCTGATCCCATAGGTTTTCTATGGGATTCAGGTCTGGAGAAAGTGCAGGCCACTCCATTTGAGGTACCCCAGTCTCCAGCAGCCTTTCCCTAATGATGCGACCTCGATGAGCTGGAGCATTGTCGTCCATGAAGATGAAATTAGGCCTGTGTTGTTCATGCAGGGGCACAATGACTGGATTAATGATCTTATTCAGGTAGTATGGGCTTGTCACTCTACCATTCACAAAGTGTAGGGCAGTTCTGTATTGACTAGACACACCTGCCCACACTGTAACACCGCCATCACCAAAGGGTCGTCTGGTGACAACAGTGGCTGATGCATAGCGCTCTCCTTGACGTCTCCAACATCGTTGGCGGCCATCATTTCTGCTCAACGTGAATCGACTTTCATCAGAGAACAGCACTGAGGCCCACTGGTCCCTCGTCCAGCGTAAATGCTCCCTGGCCCATGCAAGACGATGACGCCTGTGCCTGGTGGTGTGGTCAGGTACCCTTGCAGGTCGTCTAGCACGCAGACCACGCTGATGTAAACGGTTTCGAATGGTCTGACGTGACACTTGGGTGCCTCTCACCTCCCTTAAATGTGCCTGGAGTTGAGTGGCATTCATCATCCGGTTCCGCAGGGCACTGTTCACAATGAAGCGGTCATCAGTGTGGGATGTGGCCAAAGGACGTCCACTTCTATGCCTTTCTGTGACTCTTCCAGTCTCTCTGTATCTCTGTTGCAACCTGCTGATGACACTCTGTGACACTCTAAGCTCAGTGGCCACTTCCCTCTGAGAACATCCTGTTTGAAGCCTCGCAATGGCGAGGTACTGTTGATCAATTGTTGGGTGTCGTCTTAGTCTCATGATGTCAAAATGTGAACAGCATGATGAAGAGGACTGTTTAAATACCAATTCTAATTGAACCAGAAAATGTATTGGTCGATTCATGGATCAAACACCTGTTGTGAATTTTGCCGTTCAGCTCCTTGTTAGAGAACAGCAAGTTGTGCAAAAAGTACTGAAACATTGAATAGTTGGACATGTGCATTCAAAAGTTTAGAGAAGGTCAAATTAATTTCACCTGTAAAGGTTATAGTGCATTTTAGGTTCATCCTGAAATTTCACCCGAAAGCCGAATATCCCTAACTTTTTGTGAGTAGTGTATATATGCTGCAATATTGTATTCATGTTTGTTTAATAGATGCCCCTAACCAGAGTGATAACTTATAGACCATAAAATTAGACCATGAAGGTGTGTGCATGCGTGTGCATTTGTGTGTGTTCTTCCCCCGTTTGGTGTGACGGCAGGCTTGTGGTGCCGAGTGTGTGTGTGTGTGTGTGTGTGTGTGTGTGTGTGTGTTTTGGCATGTGTGTGTGTGAGTGTGTTTACCCTGCAGAGTCAGGCGTGCGTGCGTGCGTGCGTGCGTGCGTGCGTGCGTGCGTGCGTACCCTGCAGAGTCAGGCTGGGATTCGGTGACGTAAACAGTGAAGCGTTTCTTCTCCGCCGCTGCCTTCTCCAGCACTCTCAGCACCACCCTGGAGGAGGAGTGTGTCAGGATCTTCTGTGAATCCAAACAAGGGGCGCATACATGAGGCAGGAACAGTAAAGGGAGCGCATACATGAGGCAGGAACAGTAAAAGGGGCGCATACATGAGGCAGGAACAGTAAAGGGGGCTCATACATGAGGCAGGAACAGTAAAAGGGCCGCATACATGAGGCAGGAACAGTAAAAGGGGCGCATACATGAGGCAGGAACAGTAAAAGGGGCTCATACATGAGGCAGGAACAGTAAACGGGGCTCATACATGAGGCAGGAACAGCAAAGGGGGCTCATACATGAGGCAGGAACAGTAAAGGGAGCGCATACATGAGGCAGGAACAGTAAAAGGGGCGTATACATGAGGCAGGAACAGTAAAGGGGGATCATACATGAGGCAGGAACAGTAAAGGGAGCGCATACATGAGGCAGGAACAGTAAAAGAGGCTCATACATGAGGCAGGAACAGTAAAGGGGGCTCATACATGAGGCAGGAACAGTAAAGGGGGCTCATACATGAGGCAGGAACAGTAAAGGGGGCTCATACATGAGGCAGGAACAGCAAAGGGGGCTCATACATGAGGCAGGAACAGTAAAGGGAGCGCATACATGAGGCAGGAACAGTAAAAGGGGCGCATACATGAGGCAGGAACAGTAAAGGGAGTGCATACATGAGGCAGGAACAGTAAAAGGCGCATACATGAGGCAGGAACAGTAAAGGGGGCTCATACATGAGGCAGGAACAGTAAATGGGGCGCATACATGAGGCAGGAACAGTAAAAGGGGCGCATACATGAGGCAGGAACAGTAAAAGGGGCGCATACATGAGGCAGGAACAGTAAAAGGGGCGCATACATGAGGCAGGAACAGTAAAAGGGGCGCATACATGAGGCAGGAACAGTAAAAGGGGCGCATACATGAGGCAGGAACAGTAAAGGGAGCTCATACATGAGGCAGGAACAGTAAAGGGAGCACATACATGAGCCAGGAACAGTAAAAGGGGCGCATACATGAGGCAGGAACAGTAAAAGGGGCGCATACATGAGGCAGGAACAGTAAAGGGCTCATGAGGCAGGAACAGTAAATGGGGCGCATACATGAGGCAGGAACAGTAAAAGGGGCGCATACATGAGGCAGGAACAGTAAAAGGGGCTCATACATGAGGCAGGAACAGTAAAGGGGGCTCATACATGAGGCAGGAACAGTAAAGGGAGCTCATACATGAGGCAGGAACAGTAAAGGGAGCACATACATGAGCCAGGAACAGTAAAAGAGGTGCATACATGAGGCAGGAACAGTAAAAGGGGCGCATACATGAGGCAGGAACAGTAAAGGGCGCTCATACATGAGGCAGGAACAGCAAAGGGGGCTCATACATGAGGCAGGAACAGTAAAGGGAGCGCATACATGAGGCAGGAACAGTAAAAGGGGCGCATACATGAGGCAGGAACAGTAAAGGGAGTGCATACATGAGGCAGGAACAGTAAAAGGCGCATACATGAGGCAGGAACAGTAAAGGGGGCTCATACATGAGGCAGGAACAGTAAATGGGGCGCATACATGAGGGCAGGAACAGTAAAAAGGGACGCATACATGAGGCAGGAACAGTAAAAGGGGCGCATACATGAGGCAGGAACAGTAAAAGGGGCTCATACATGAGGCAGGAGGAACAGTAAAGGGAGCGCATACATGAGCCAGGAACAGTAAAAGGGGCGCATACAGGAGGCAGGAACAGTAAAAGGGGCGCATACATGAGGCAGGAACAGTAAAAGGGGCTCATACATGAGGCAGGAACAGTAAAGGGAGCACATACATGAGCCAGGAACAGTAAAAGGGGCGCATACAGGAGGCAGGAACAGTAAAAGGGGCGCATACATGAGGCAGGAACAGTAAAGGGAGCGCATACATGAGGCAGGAATAGTAAAAGGGGCTCATACATGAGGCAGGAACAGTAAAGGGGGCTCATACATGAGGCAGGAACAGTAAAGGGAGCTCATACATGAGGCAGGAACAGTAAAGGGAGCACATACATGAGCCAGGAACAGTAAAAGAGGTGCATACATGAGGCAGGAACAGTAAAAGGGGCGCATACATGAGGCAGGAACAGTAAAGGGCGCTCATACATGAGGCAGGAACAGCAAAGGGGGCTCATACATGAGGCAGGAACAGTAAAGGCAGCGCATATATGAGGCAGGAACAGTAAAGGGGGCTCATACATGAGGCAGGAACAGTAAAGGGGGCTCATACATGAGGCAGGAACAGTAAACGGGGCGCATACATGAGGCAGGAACAGCAAAGGGGGCTCATACATGAGGCAGGAACAGCAAACGGAGCACTGGAATTATTTTACTTTCCTCTGGCAAACAAGCACTTCAGCTCAGTTCCAGTGGAACGATGTTTGCAATGCTCAACAGCTAAAGTGACAATCATGTCACGTTCTCTGTTGGAGGGACTTTTTTTGTTAGCATGTTGTTCAATGTTAATAATGCACCTGAATGTCCGAAAACAAAGGTTTTCAATTTTAAAAAGTGCAGAAGCAGCCTCACCCCTGCTCAGCCTATTGAAATGCACAGAAACCCTCACCGCTCCGTCTTTTATGAAGGTATGACACAGCTTGGCAACTTTGTTCCTGGAGAGAGAGATTTTCTTCAGGAAAAGTTCTCCTCTTTCAACCATAACTTTCTTGCATCGTGACAGGTCCTGGGAAAAGAAACAGCCCGTTATGGTAGTCCAGCCGGTTACACTCTTTAGACTCTGGTCTCATACTGAGGGTCTGTTAGCTTGTAAGCAGGGAGACACAAAGACAGGCATGTCTCAGGATATTATGACCATGTGTGTGCTTGGCTCAATGTTCAGCTTTGCACACTGGTGTGCTGGTTGCTGCGGAGCAACAGAATAGATTTTGTACCCAGTTCTGGTCTCAGGGGGGTTCTAGCATTTGTCTTCTCTCAAGGGAATTATGCAACTGATGGAATCAGTGAAAGTAGTTTATCCTCTGCCCTTACTCTACAGGACCCAATGAGCCTCTGCCCTTACTCTACAGGACCCAATGAGCCTCTGCCCTTACTCTACAGGACCCAATGAGCCTCTGCCCTTACTCTACAGGACCCAATGAGCCTCTGCCCGTACTCTACAGGACCCAATGAGCCTCTGCCCTTACTCTACAGGACCCAAAGAGACCAGAGTCATGGTTTATCCTCTGCCCTTACTCTAGAGGACCCAAAGAGACCAGAGTCATGTGACCCTGGAGTAATGGGGACACACATTCATACCCTGGTACGAAGATGGGTACTTAACCCTTTAAACAGCAGTAAAATCCCTGGAGATTATGGACACTAGAAAATGAACACAAATTAACATCTATTTTTGATTCATTTTCAGAGGAAAATTCGTTTTGATTGGTGGAGAGTTTCATTTAAAATTTTCAAGGGATCTGCAGGATTGTTTTCAGATTTTGCCAGCGTGTTTCAAGTTCACCCAGGTCTGGTGTGTGTGTGTGTGTGTGTGTGTGTGTGTGTGTGTGTGTGTGTGTGTGTGTGCACATGCGTGTATGCATGCAAGCTATGAGTGTGTGTGAGATGGACAGACAGACACAGAGACATACAGATGGATGGATAGATAACAGATAGATAGATAGATATATACAGCCAGACAGACACACAGACATGTATACACACATCATGCTCCAGTGAGGTGAGGCTGATGAAACGCAGGAAAAGTTCTCCTCCGGAGGACACAGCCACTGAGGAGTCGACTCCCGTCAGCCGGTCGATGGCCTGCGTCAGGTTCTCCCTCAGGCCCTGGATCGTTTCCCCTGCACCAATCAGAACCAAGCACTAGTCCTCTGTTCCTCAGAACCACCAATCACACGTCCTCTGTTCCTCAGAACCACCAATCGCACATCCTCTGTTTGTCAGAACCACCAATCACATGTCCTCTGTTCGTCAGGACCAATCACATGTCCTCTGTTCGTCAGAACTACCAATCACATGTCCTCTGTTCGTCAGGACCAATCACATGTCCTCTGTTCATCGGGACCAATCACATGTCCACTGTTCGTTAGGACCAATCACACATCCTCTGTTCATTAGGATCAATCACGTCTTCTGTTCATTAGGACCAATCACATGTCCACGCCATCACACATTTGAGTCCACATATTTAAAAGTCGATCAATAAAGTCAAACCAATTTTTTTTTAATAAAAAAAAAAAAATGAATTCAACATCAGCTCCGGGACTTAGACAAAATAGCTTTCGCACATATTAATTTAGTAGAATTTGCACAAAACATGAGGTGACATACTTGCATCCAGATCAAATTCGCCAGTTTCCTCACACCTACTCTAAACTTGCGGTGAGTAAAAGGCCCGTTTTAGAGGAGATACGCACCTTTGTCTCTTTTTAAGAACTCCAGCAGAGTGCGGATGGCAGCGACTGCAGAGGCCACGTCCGGATCCTGCCTCATCTGAGCGCGAAAGTACTCCACTAACTCTGAGAAAAGACGGAGAATCTTAGTACATCCCCAATCCCGCAGTTAGACAAGGACTCATTGCTATACACTGGTATGCAAAGGTTTGGGCACCCCTGGTCAAATTGTGTTTTGTTGATTTTTTTCAGTGAAAATAAGTTAAGACAACCTCTGCAGGGAACTAACTTAAACATGACATATTTTTGTACGTTTGAATGGAAAATTACATCATTTATTGAATTAATTTAACGGATTGGAAAAAAATAAAACCTTAAAGTCACTTACAAATGCTCAATACAGATTGTAAGCAAAGTAGCGACTTTCTATATAGAAACATTATGAAACGTACTAAATACACAACTGAAACTAGAATGGCACTCAGAGAGATGCTACACCCGCGCGTGTGCTAATCTCGACCCTGAACGTAACATGCATGGGGCTAAAACTTGAAGCGCTGTGAAGGGGGGCATTGACCGATTGGGGGGGGGGAATCAAGATTCAGGACATTGGCCAACTGTCAACATTTCTATAAAGTTTCATCACAATCAGAGTAGAATTGTTAGAGTTATGGATGATAGGGACACAAAGTCTGTCTGAAGACAGACACACACGAGCGAAAACAATACCCTACATGCGCGCGGGTGTAAAAAAAGCTTATTACAGGTGCATAGAGAGGAGACGCAAACTGCAATAAATGAAAATAACTCCTGTACACTGCGATATACTTGCAAAAAGACACTTAAGTGCAACGTTTCGCTCACAGGTCTGTCTGGCGAAGGTCTTTGACCGAAACGTTGCACTTTAATGTCTTTTTGCAAGTATCTCACAGTGTGCAGAAGTTATTTTCATTTAGAAACATTACCCACATAACCGGCTTTAAATGACTAGCTAACTATTCATATGTTCCACTGCAAAGGAGAGAAATGGACAACTAGCCCAATTATCAAACAAAAGATTGAATAAAACCGCAATCCATCGGCAAGAGTACAGTTTTCACACATAGTTATAGATGGCTATCTAATAGCATGTTTCAGAAAAAAAAGCGAACACGTTGAATTGGAAATTGGTGCTGTGTTTCTATCATATATGAAGGTAAGATAACATACCGTCTTCGTTCATTCTGTGATGATGATTATTGTCAACGCTAGCTACGTTGATGAGACAGGAACCAATATTAACTCAGACCACAGGAGACTAGCTAGCTAGCTAGCCAGATACGAGCTGGTATTAACGAACAACAGTTTCCTGATTAAAATGTTTCCCTAAACCGGAAAAGAATCTATAAACATAAAAGCTTTTCGAGCTAGCTGACAAACTAGGATGATGAGCTACCTCAGTGACTCTTAGAACAACCACTATGACAGCTTGACACCTTGTTTTTTCTAGTGCTTGTCTAACGTTAGCTGGCTAACCAAAAAACAAATGCTCTTGAGAAAACTAGACATGTTAATATATTTATTTGGGTTTGATGTTACTGAGCTAGTATGATGGTTACTCGGTCATAAAAGCATTTAGTTAAATTATAATCTAGTCTCACGTTTTATGCTACCGAGTTTGCCTGAATTGTCGCTGTTTTATTACGTCATCGCTTCTTATTCGGTGTGTGTGTAAGAGCGGTTCCTTATACTACCACCATCTACTGTACTGGAGTGTGTATTACAAGAGCGCGTAAATCATTTTTCTTCATCAGGCGCTTTTTATGTGTAGAGATAACACAATTATGTAACTGATCAAATTAAAGTTTGAGGTGAATCAATGGGCTCCCAATCGGTGTAAGTGTAGAAACATAAAAACTAACCATTTGGTAGATAATTAATAATTCAAAGAAAGTAAATGATGAGCCAAACCGTCATTGTGCTAATAAGTTCACAGAGAAAATCACGAAAGAACAAACACACATGTTCAACAGCCTATTGATTCACCTCTGTCTTTAAGCTGATCAGTTAAATAAATGTGTACCTCTTTTTATGTAAGTGTTCATAATATACTTTCTGTGAAGAACAAAATAGCCATATTGACATTGTATTATTGCATTAGCCTACATAAAGAGAAGTAAAAAAAAATTAAACTGATCTAATTAAACTGAGGTGAATTTATAGGCTCCTAATTGCTTTGCAAATACTAGCCTCAGAGTCAAGCATAATGACATGGACCCTATTCTTAACATCCACCACCCACTGCCCACCTTCACAGCATTCTTTTTCACAGCATTAACTAAAGCGATGTTCTTTTTCACAGCATTAACTAAAGCTATGTTCTTTTTCACAGCATTAACTAAAGCTATTTTCTTTTTCACAGCATTAACTAAAGCTATTTTCTTTTTCACAGCATTAACTAAAGCTATGTTCTTTTTCACAGCATTAACTAAAGCTATGTTCTTTTTCACAGCATTAACTAAAGCTATGTTCTTTTTCACAGCATTAACTAAAGCTATTTTCTTTTTCACAGCATTAACTAAAGCTATGTTCTTTTTCACAGCATTAACTAAAGCTATGTTCTTTTTCACAGCATTAACTAAAGCTATGTTCTTTTTCACAGCATTAACTAAAGCTATTTTCTTTTTCACAGCATTAACTAAAGCTATTTTCTTTTTCACAGCATTAACTAAAGCTATGTTCTTTTTCACAGCATTAACTAAAGCTATGTTCTTTTTCACAGCATTAACTAAAGCTATGTTCTTTTTCACAGCATTAACTAAAGCTATGTTCTTTTTCACAGCATTAACTAAAGCTATTTTCTTTTTCACAGCATTAACTAAAGCTATGTTCTTTTTCACAGCATTAACTAAAGCTATGTTCGCTCGCTAGCTTTGTTTGCTTGTCGTTTTTATGAAATGCAGCACGTTTCTGAAATGTCGTTGTGTTTTTTGATTTGCAGTTGGTTCGCAATTTGTTATTGTGTTTATATGTTCTCATCTTTCAGAGATTTATTTTCTTTATTTGCTTCAAGCTGTTGTACTTGCGTTTCTTTTTTTTCCTTTGTGTTTTTATACTTGTATTTGTTATTTGTTCATGTGTTTATTGATTTTCATTCATGTTATGATAATGTTGTGTTGCAATCTCGGCCGTATCCCACGGTACGTTCTCAAGTTAAATCAGTCAAACCAAAAATCTTACGGATATAACCAATAATGTGTGTCCTCCCAGGTCTAGCAAAATTAAATGTTAGCTAAGCTATATATAAGCTATATATATTATTATATATGTTATATAAGTGATCTCATGGAGCAGTATTAGCAGACACAAGTTTTTTTCACAATAACAAAAGTGAAATAAATTTTTTTTACCAAAATTACATGTAGCAACAGAATAGATATACTGTATAACAAAAATACATAACACAATAAAGACAAAACAAAAAAGAGAAAAGACGGGTAGATCTAATTTGCATATTCAATATTTTTGTTCCATTACATTCAATTCTTTACAGATTCTCACTGTTCTAATTGCTTTACATGTTCTTTTAATTTGTTTAAAAAATGTAAATAGCAATTATACTACATTTTAAACGGAGATTACTTGTAACTGGTTTTCTTGAGCCCATTTATATTTATGAATATAATATTTACCATAACTTAAGATAATATTAATGAAAAATTACATTTTGATTCAATATGTCATCATGATAGGAAAGCAATACACCCTTTCCATTAAGCTTTGTCTTTACAGCAGTACTGAATACAACATTTCAGCCACTCTTGGAGAGCAATGGAAGTTAAGAATGTATTTATTATAAAATGCCAATGTGTTTCGGCAGTGAGCCATCACCAGGGCAACTCTACAAAGACAGTAGCAGTGGTTCACATACACACCTGTGAGATCACTCGCTTTCAAAATCAACCAATAGGGTAACAAGTATTAATTAAACACAGTAAGCACCTTCAGCTGTGGAACACCTAGGTGCGGTGGATGTAATTAGATAACAATTAAAATGGACTATGATTCAGTAAGAGTCTCAATGAAAAAACAGAAGGCAAATTAAAATAAGCAGTGGTGTAAAATCCAGAAAGTAAAAGTCCTCCCCAGTATTTTGTTCCAATCACCTGGATTTGCTAATTAGCCCAATTCTTCAGCCAGGAGGTGGAACTAATGAGAGAAATCAGCTGGCTGAGCTCATGGGTGGAAGAAACACATGGCAGGACTTTTACTTTCTGACCCTGGACTTTCCACCTCTGAAAATAAGGTTATACACAGAAACATACCGTATAAATTTTTTTAAATTACAAACTCTTCATTCATACCTTCTGGATGAAGACATTTGAAATGGAAGATGTAAAAAGCTTCTCTATGTTTTCTGAGATAATTTATTATCTTTACACCAGTAGTAATACAAAAATAATGCTCACAATATCTATCCAAAATGACTGAATACAATATACAATAAAAAATAAACAATAAAAAAATTTAAATGATGTAAAAACTGAGTTTTAGTTATGATGTAATAACTTTGCGTACCAATCAGCAAATAAAATACTACAAAGTGCATTGTGGGTACACAGAATCTGGCCTTAAGACTGTGTTGTTGTGTAGACCACAAAAGGATCCTTTACATCTCACTGGAGACCATGATCTGTTCCCTGTAAAACCACAGAGATAAAAATGAGTATTTATAACACAAGAACTTAGACAAAGAAAGCATGTGATGAAGATAAACAGGATGACAGCATGTGAGTGTGGGATAAACTCATCCCAACCGTGATGGGTTTAGAGTTCAGTCTGATAGGGATCAGTGCTACAGTATTAACAGAGTTACAGTATACTGCACAGTAAAATGTTCAGTGCTATTGAGGTACAGTATACTGCACAGTAAAATGTTCAGTGCTATTGAGCTACAGTATACTGCACAGTAAAATGTTCAGTGCTACTGAGTTACAGTATACTGCACAGTAAAATGTTCAGTGCTATTGAGCTACAGTATACTGCACAGTAAAATGTTCACTGCTACTGAGTTACAGTATACTGCACAGTAAAATGTTCAGTGCTATTGAGTTACAGTATACTGCACAGTAAAATGTTCAGTGCTACTGAGTTACAGTATACTGCACAGTAAAATGTTCAGTGCTATTGAGTTACAGTATACTGCACAGTAAAATGTTCGGTGCTATTGAGCTACAGTATACTGCACAGTAAAATGTTCAGTGCTACTGAGTTACAGTATACTGCACAGTAAAATGTTCAGTGCTATTGAGTTACAGTATACTGCACAGTAAAATGTTCAGTGCTATTGAGTTACAGTGTACTGCACAGTAAAATGTTCAGTGCTACAGAGTTACAGTATACTGCACGGTAAAATGTTAATTGCTACTGAGTTACAGTATACTGCACAGTAAAATGTTCAGAGTTAATTCAACTCTAACAGGGACATATGGGACCACACTATACAATTATACTCTATCAGAGTTGATTTAACACTATCCATTTTTTCTGTGTGTCCATAATAATAGGACTTTTGAGATGAAATGGAAACATTCCCACACAGCAAGCACACTACAAAATTATTCATGCCCTTGATGAAGATAAACAAAAAAGTATGTATGAAATAAATAATAAAAGCATTGTATTTTTTATTTTATTTCTCAAATGTGGATAAAATTCAACTTTTAGTGGTTCAATGGAATCCACCAATATTTTCTTAAATGTTTTATTTATTTCCAAAAAATAAGTTCTACAAATATTCACACACCTTGCTTTTACATGGATAACAGTACTGAGTCTTCTTCACTGTTTTATGAGATACATTTTTGGTCACTTCACTACTTCTTGATTGACTTTGCAGTTTGCTTTGGATAATTGTCTTGCTTGAAAGATCCAGTTGTGGTCCAGATTGAGCTTCTTGTTTTCTGATCCTGCTAAACCCTGTCCCTTTCTAAAAATACTAGATGACCTAAAATGACCTACACTGCTGTATGGAACAATAACATCCAGTCTGTATACCATATTTCCCAGGATGCTTTGCCAATTAAATTTCTTCACTATGTTTCTACACTAGAAACTGTGTAATATGTCATCTTGAGGACTGCAGGAATCCTCCATTGTGGACAGACTGACTTATAGGAAATACCTCCTGGCCGTGTGTTGCACTCTGGGCATGTGGAGGGAGAAGTACCATCTTCAGAGCTTGTGTTAAACTCTCTATAGCAGCGTCTACCTCCTAGAAAAAGAAACAATATTGAAGTAATACATTAAATATATCGCTTACATGTGAGAACTTCATGCTGGAAATCTGCATGTGAACTTTAGGGAAGAGATGGAATATCTGCATACTCACTTGTACACTGTGATTTGAGTCAGGTACGTTCACATGCACAGCAATATCCGATTACTGGAAACGATCAGCTTACGCCAGTATTTAACTTACTGCGTTCACATGGACATAAGAAATGTGATTACTCCAAAAGCCGCGTTTACATGATTCTCTCCATAATCAGCTCTGTGGAAAACGAAGCTACTAACTGCTTCCCGTTGTAAGGACAAAAATGATCCGCCCGTTTGACGTTAAAAATTTACGTTAGTAGGCTATTATTATTATTATTGTAGCTAGCTAGTAATTATTATAGCTACTTATGTATAGCTAACTGCTAGTAGTGGTTGATTTATATTATTGTACCAGCTAGCTTTACCGATCTCTAAATCTGGCGAATTTCCCGAAAATTTCAGTTATTTAATGTGCTAGCCACAAACTAGCTAGTACAAACACAAGCACGTAACACTGAACAATATTTTTTCACCGGTGAAATGCAAATTTAATAATAAAATTCTGGAAGTGAACCCCGGGCATAGCAAATGTTGACAGGTGGAATCATTTTGACGTTACACCGCCTCTTCTGCCTGACATGCGTAGTTTTGAAAAAGCCGAAAGAAACCGGAGAAAGGTGTTTACATGCTCCAAAAAATCGAAGGTTTGGCCAAAAAACCAGGGGTGTTAATCGGGTTTCGAAAACACGGATTATGACCTTACATTATCGGACAAAGGTGTTTACATGACCATTTCAGTAACCAGAGTATTGCCATAACTGGGTTCAGATCGGAGTATTAGTGTGCATGTAAACGTACCCCTTGTGTCACAGGATTTCTGCTTTTGTTTTGGTTTAATTTGAAACCATAAATTACTTTAAATATTGGAAGTGTAGTTAAAACCAGAAACTGTTGCACTTCAGTCTGGATCAGTATATTTTCCCACTGGTGTTAATGTTTACCCCCGAATCGCAACACATATGTCACTGCTTCTCTAATGTAGCTATTTAAAACTGTAGGTCAGGATTTTGTTCTAAAAACAATATGCCCCAAAACTATACCCCAAAACTTCCTGGGTTCGATTCCCAGCTGTGGAACTTTCTGTACTGTGATCTCATCTCTGTGTGTACCCCTCTCTGCTTTCCCCCTGTCTGTCTGTAACCCTCTCTGCTTTCCCCCTGTCTGTACCCCTCTCTGCTTTCCCCCTGTCTGTAACCCTCTCTGCTTTCCCCCTGTCTGTAACCCTCTCTGCTTTCCCCCTGTCTGTACCCCTCTCTGCTTTCCCCCTGTCTGTACCCCTCTCTGCTTTCCCCCTGTCTGTACCCCTCTCTGCTTTCCCCCTGTCGATCTTTGACCACAGAAACTTTCCAGACACTTCATAACCATCGCCCTGTATTTGTTGCCTGTCCTCTTCAATTTAAACCAAAATTTCTCAATCGGGTTCAAGTCTGGAGATTTTGTGGTCAGTTAACTAAATTCTTCAGTCAGTTAAAGGGGAACTCCGGGTTATTTCATAAACTTCTATACAGATTATATATGTTTAATGTGAGTCTTGAAGCTCACCGCACTAGAACTGCGCCTCCTGGTTCTTTTGTTTCCAGCTGTTTTCCAGATGCGCTGCGTCGCGCTGATCACGTCACTGGTGCAAATCAAGCAAAGATTTTTAGATATGACGAGATAGGCACCTGGCGCTTTTCCCCATTGGAGGAGTGCGCAGTAGTGTTTTCAATTAGCTTAGCAACTAAAGTTACATAACGTAGGCTTGTGCGCATCCATAGGTGTCAACCCATACATTTGCCTGTAAAATATGGGTTTTCCACCTTTTTGAAGGTATACAGAGTAGACGTATAAGGTTATGATACAGGAAATCTTGTTATGCTCTCACTCCCGTCCTTTTGTGTCCTGTGTTTTACCTGTTTCCTCTCGTTTCGTGTTTGTATTCCTGTTCGTTTCCCTCGTGCTGCAGACTGGGCGTGGTTTTCCCTTTCATGTCACTCCACTCCATGTTCACCACTCTATTTCCGCCTATCCCTTCCCTCCTTTCCGCATGCATTCCGCACACTCCCTACTCCGTTAATCACTCACGCATACATTCGCACGCGGCACCTAATTGATACCTGTTAACATTTGTATTTAGTCATCTGGTGTTCTTTGTCCTGTGCCAGTTCGTTAAGTCTCTTTGTGGTAACACTCTGGTCTTTGTCTCGTGGATATTTAGTATCTAGTCCTGTCTAGCCTGACTTAAAAGCCTCGCCTTGTATTCAGCGTTTACTCACTAGTCCTGCCCTGTCTGGTTCGATCAGCTCTCGCCTGGAACGGCGTCGCCACGCTGGTCATCCTGTCCTGCCTCGCTGTACTAACTCTGTTCTGCTCTAGTCTACCAGCCTGCAGCTGTGTGTCTGTATCCTGCCGCTGTGGTTGCATCCAGCCGGTGCTCCAGCTCAGCTACCCTGCTGCTTGCGTGCCTCCTGCGTGTGCCGTTGCTTACGCCAACCTGCTGCTGGGTGTGCATCCAGCCCGTGCTCCTGCCCTGCTCCCCGCAGCTATTCGTGCCATTCCACTCTGCCCTGTCTCCCGCTTCCCGCTCCTCCTCTGCTCATCCAGCCTGGATTCCTGTCGCCACCCAGTCCCTGGCCTCTCCCGCTCCTGCTCATCCCCTGCCTCGTCCATTCCTGGCCTCTCCCGCTCCCGCTCATCCCCTGCCTCGTCCATTCCTGGTTGTCTGTCGTAATTAAATATTCTCCCTATGCTTCCGGAGGGATTCTGAGCGAAGCAAATAAATTATTTGAAGTATCTCTGAAACTTCCTGTGTGTGAGTCGTGCATTTGGGTCCAGTTCATACTCGGAACGTAACAAATCTAGTCAAATACGTTTTTCCCCCCAAAAGTTTTCCAACATAGCTAATAAATTTAATCGCAGAAATCACATTTTCTTTCTTCCTCTGCTATTCTCTCGATTTCTGAGGCCGTGGGAAAAGCGAGTATTGGAGGATTATGATCTAAAAATGCACTTCATGACAACAAACCATGAAGACGTAGCCCACAAGATACCTAACAACTAGGCTATCTAACGTTAGTTAACCTAGTGAACAGTTAAATTATTATGACTGGACAATGTTCATGTTTATGCAATTTTGACCGAAATTAGATTATGTTACAGGAAGTTTTAATGTGGTGGCTATGACTCAATTTGGCGAATGTACAAGTTTCATTATAAATTAATTCATGGCTAACTTAGCAGTCTTAACAACGTTAACTGTTAATAGATATCCAAATTAAGATGAGCTAAGTTTATAACCATACATTAATGCTAACGTAGATTAATTAGGCATGTTATGTAGGCTAAAACTGCAAGTGCCACAACCTCATGCAACAGGACTCATTGTGGTAAGTGTGTGGGGTCAGTCATGCGGGGTGTCTCAGTGACTGTTTAACTATTTCAAAATGAGCACCTTGCTGAATTTGTTACTACACTGCCATTATTATGTGAAGCTAAATGCAGGAATAGGCTATATTAAATAATTTTTCAATTTGGTTGCAGATGTATGCATGTTATATCTTTCTATTAGCCATTTCTTGCACATGTTTGAATCTTTAATTGGAAGTCTGTGGAAGCATGTCCTTTTGCACTTATGCACTGAGGAACAATACACCCTGGAATTTTCAGTCACACCCGTAGACTACTTATTTTAGAAATTATTCCCCCTGAATCTGAGAGAATACTACGATTTCAACAGTATGAGGGAACTGAGGCTTTGAGGGGCATGGTAAGTTTGGCCGAAATTGGAAGAACCTATAGATAATGAGGATGGCATCCCTTTAGTCATATCAGACTTTTATCTATCAGCGAATCTGATCAATTTCAAACTTTCCATAGGCTAGTGGGGAAAGTCAGAGATAATTTTGCTATTAGACAGACAACAAGCGCTCATTGAATAACTGGAGGTCAATGGAGTTTTTACAAAACAGTTAGCTCGCCTAAATCATTATCAGACAGACAAAATAAAAAATCTCCCTTTTATTTTTAGATTATATATGCCTAGGTTGTCAGGACACAGTACTACTTACAACCCGTTATAATTTTGACTATCCAACGAAAACCAACTTTAAATCCGGATAGCGCTGGTCATATGCACGCCACTCTAAGCCTACGTTATGTAGATTTAGTTGCTAAGCTAACTGAAAACACTACTGCGCATGTCTGATCACTTCCCCCAAAAGCGCCAGTTGCCTATCTTGTCATATCTAAAAATCTTTGCTTGATTTGCACCAGTAATGTGATCAGCGCGACGCAGCGTGTCTGGAAAACAGCTGGAAACAAAAGAACCAGGAGGCGCAGTTCTAGTGCGGTAAGCTTCAAGACTCACATTAAACAGAATCGATATAGAAGTTTATGAAATAACCCAGAGTTCCCCTTTAACTACTTCTTGATTGACTTTGCAGTTTGCTTTTGATAATTGTCTTGCTTGAAAGATCCAGTTTTGGTCCAGATTGAGCTTCTTGTTTTTTTCACCCCGGATCCTGCTAAACTCTGTCCCATTCTAAAAATACTAGATGAACTCAAATGACCTACACTGCTGTAAGGAACAATAACATCTGGTCTGTGTACCATATGTCCCAGTATGCTTTGCAAATTCATCTTCTTTACCATGTTTCTACACTAGAAACTGCAATTTGTCATCTTGAGGACTGCAGGAATCATCCATTGTGGACGGATTGACTAAAAAAAAATACCTCCAGGCTGCGCGTTGCACTCTGTGCAGATGGAGGGAGAAGTACCAGAGCTTTTGCTAACAACTTTATAACGTCGTTCGACTCCTATAAAGAGAAACAATATTGAAATTATACATGAAATACATCACTTACATGTGAGAACTTCATACTGGAAACCTACACGTGAACTTTAGGGATGAGACGAAATATCTGCATACTCAGAGATACACACATGTACTGGAATTGTGATATAGAGCTCCGTAGTCCCGCCCCCTCCTCTCCCTGGCTGGTCCCGGAAGACTGCCGGAAGCCATTACCTGCCCCACTTCAGGATCTTTGTCACCCTTTTGATGATATTATGGCATTGTATGGACCAAACTTTGACATATATGTGATACAAAGTCCATTACCTACTCACCACCGCGTTTAAATCAAAATTGAATTGTATCATTAACGGAGTTTGAGAAACATAACTACACTACCCAGAATCCCCGGTCGTACATCGTCGGCTCCCGCTTTTGCTAGCTAACGCAGTAGCTACCGGGCGGCCACTCTGCTAGCGAAAATTGTTATCATTCTGTCTGCTCTTGCAACTTATTATGGAAGCTACCGGCCAAAGAAGTAGCTACCGGTCGCTCTGCTAGCGAAAATGGCTATCACTTTGTCTTATTATGGAAGTGAAACTAACAGTATCACCAAGGGCGAGAATCACTATCAGTCTGGCCATGTCGAAAGTGTCAGTTATGGCTTTAACTTCAGCAGTGGTGGTGAGCAACTGAGTAGATGTTGGACATAATTTCAAATTACCAATTTTATCAATTATTTAAAAATGTGACAACCCCTCTCTTGGGTGTTTTGAACGTCTAGCTGCCTGAATATAGAAAAAAAACATTTTCAGTCCATTGACTCCCATTGTATTTTTTACGAAAAGTGGCACCAGACGTTCGTCACCAAAGTGGGCGGGACTACGGAGCTCGATAGTGAATTAAAAGTGAAATAATCTGTCTGTAAACAATTGTTGGAAAAATTACTTTTGTGTCATGCACAAAGTAGATGTCCTAACTGACTTGCCAACACTATAGTTTGCTAACATGAAATCTGTGGAGTGGTTAAAAATGAGTTTTAATGACCTAACCTATGTGTATGTAAACTTTTGACCACAACTGTACACTGTGATTTGAGTCAGTGTCACACGATTTCTGCTTTTGTTTTGTTTTCATTTGAAACCTTAGATTGTCTGTACCTCTCTCTGCTTTCCCCCTGTCTGTACCACTCTCTGCTTTCCCCCTATCTGTACCCCTCTCTGCTTTCCCCCTATCTGTACCCCTCTCTGCTTTCCCCCTGTCTGTACCCCTCTCTGCTTTCCCCCTGTCTGTACCCCTCTCTGCTTTCCCCCTGTCTGTACCCCTCTCTGCTTTCCCCCTGTCTGTAACCCTCTCTGCTTTCCCCCTGTCTGTACCCCTCTCTGCTTTCCCCCTGTCTGTACCCCTCTCTGCTTTCCCCCTGTCTGTACCCCTCTCTGCTTTCCCCCTGTCTGTACCCCTCTCTGCTTTCCCCCTGTCTGTAACCCTCTCTGCTTTCCCCCTGTCTGTACCCCTCTCTGCTTTCCCCCTGTCTGTACCCCTCTCTGCTTTCCCCCTGTCTGCTGTACCCCTCTCTGCTTTCCCCCTGTCTGTACCCCTCTATGCATTCCCCCTGTCTGTAACCCTCTCTGCTTTCCCCCTGTCTGTACCCCTCTCTGCTTTCCCCCTGTCTGTACCCCTCTCTGCTTTCCCCCTGTCTGTAACCCTCTCTGCTTTCTCCCTGTCTGTAACCCTCTCTGCTTTCCCCCTGTCTGTAACCCTCTCTGCTTTCCCCCTGTCTGTAACCCTCTCTGCTTTCCCCCTGTCTGTACCCCTCTCTGCTTTCCCCCTGTCTATAACCCTCTCTGCTTTCCCCCTGTCTGTACCCCTCTCTGTTTAGCCCCTGTCTGTAACCCTCTCTGCTTCCCCCCTGTCTGTACCCCTCTCTGCTTTCCCCCTGTCTGTACCCCTCTCTGCTTTCCCCCTGTCTGTACCCCTCTCTGCTTTCCCCCTGTCTGTACCCCTCTCTGCTTCCCCCCTGTCTGTACCCCTCTCTGCTTTCCCCCTGTCTGTACCCCTCTCTGCTTTCCCCCTGTCTATAACCCTCTCTGCTTTCCCCCTGTCTGTACCCCTCTCTGTTTAGCCCCTGTCTGTAACCCTCTCTGCTTTCCCCCTGTCTGTACCCCTCTCTGCTTTCCCCCTGTCTGTACCCCTCTCTGCTTTCCCCCTGTCTGTACCCCTCTCTGTTTAGCCCCCGTCTGTAACCCTCTCTGCTTTCCCCCTGTCTGTACCCCTCTCTGCTTTCCCCCTGTCTGTACCCCTCTCTGCTTTCCCCCTGTCTGTACCCCTCTCTGCTTTCCCCCTGTCTGTACCCCTCTTTGCTTTCCCCCTGTCTGTACCCCTCTCTGCTTTCCCCCTGTCTATAACCCTCTCTGCTTTCCCCCTGTCTGTACCCCTCTCTGTTTAGCCCCTGTCTGTAACCCTCTCTGCTTTCCCCCTGTCTGTACCCCTCTCTGCTTTCCCCCTGTCTGTACCCCTCTCTGCTTTACCCCTGTCTGTACCCCTCTCTGCTTTCCCCCTGTCTGTAACCCTCTCTGCTTTCCCCCTGTCTGTACCCCTCTCTGCTTTCCCCCTGTCTGTACCCCTCTCTGCTTTTCCCCTGTCTGTAACCCTCTCTGCTTTCCCCCTGTCTGTACCCCTCTCTGCTTTCCCCCTGTCTGTACCCCTCTTTGCTTTCCCCTGGTCTGTAACCCTCTCTGCTTTCCCCTGGTCTGTACCCCTCTCTGCTTTCCCCCTGTCTGTAACCCTCTCTGCTTTCCCCCTGTCTGTACCCCTCTCTGCTTTCCCCTGGTCTGTAACCCTCTCTGCTTTCCCCCTGTCTGTACCCCTCTCTGCTTTCCCCGTCTGTACCCCTCTCTGCTTTCCCCCTGTCTGTACCCCTCTCTGCTTTCCCCCTGTCTGTACCCCTCTCTGCTTTCCCCCTGTCTGTACCCCTCTCTGCTTTCCCCCTGTCTGTACCCCTCTCTGCTTTCCCCCTGTCTGCTGTACCCCTCTCTGCTTTCCCCCTGTCTGTACCCCTCTCTGCTTTCCCCCTGTCTGTACCCCTCTCTGCTTTCCCCCTGTCTGTACCCCTCTCTGCTTTCCCCCTGTCTGTACCCCTCTCTGCTTTCCCCCTGTCTGTAACCCTCTCTGCTTTCCCCCTGTCTGTACCCCTCTCTGCTTTCCCCTGGTCTGTAACCCTCTCTGCTTTCCCCCTGTCTGTACCCCTCTCTGCTTTCCCCGTCTGTACCCCTCTCTGCTTTCCCCCTGTCTGCTGTACCCCTCTCTGCTTTCCCCCTGTCTGTACCCCTCTCTGCTTTCCCCCTGTCTGTACCCCTCTCTGCTTTCCCCCTGTCTGCTGTACCCCTCTCTGCTTTCCCCCTGTCTGTACCCCTCTCTGCTTTCCCCCTGTCTGTACCCCTCTCTGCTTTCCCCCTGTCTGTACCCCTCTCTGCTTTACCCCTGTCTGTACCCCTCTCTGCTTTCCCCCTGTCTGTAACCCTCTCTGCTTTCCCCCTGTCTGTACCCCTCTCTGCTTTCCCCCTGTCTGTACCCCTCTCTGCTTTTCCCCTGTCTGTAACCCTCTCTGCTTTCCCCCTGTCTGTACCCCTCTCTGCTTTCCCCCTGTCTGTACCCCTCTTTGCTTTCCCCTGGTCTGTAACCCTCTCTGCTTTCCCCTGGTCTGTACCCCTCTCTGCTTTCCCCCTGTCTGTAACCCTCTCTGCTTTCCCCCTGTCTGTACCCCTCTCTGCTTTCCCCTGGTCTGTAACCCTCTCTGCTTTCCCCCTGTCTGTACCCCTCTCTGCTTTCCCCGTCTGTACCCCTCTCTGCTTTCCCCCTGTCTGTACCCCTCTCTGCTTTCCCCCTGTCTGTACCCCTCTCTGCTTTCCCCCTGTCTGTACCCCTCTCTGCTTTCCCCCTGTCTGTACCCCTCTCTGCTTTCCCCCTGTCTGCTGTACCCCTCTCTGCTTTCCCCCTGTCTGTACCCCTCTCTGCTTTCCCCCTGTCTGTACCCCTCTCTGCTTTCCCCCTGTCTGTACCCCTCTCTGCTTTCCCCCTGTCTGTACCCCTCTCTGCTTTCCCCCTGTCTGTAACCCTCTCTGCTTTCCCCCTGTCTGTACCCCTCTCTGCTTTCCCCTGGTCTGTAACCCTCTCTGCTTTCCCCCTGTCTGTACCCCTCTCTGCTTTCCCCGTCTGTACCCCTCTCTGCTTTCCCCCTGTCTGCTGTACCCCTCTCTGCTTTCCCCCTGTCTGTACCCCTCTCTGCTTTCCCCCTGTCTGTACCCCTCTCTGCTTTCCCCCTGTCTGCTGTACCCCTCTCTGCTTTCCCCCTGTCTGTACCCCTCTCTGCTTTCCCCCTGTCTGTACCCCTCTCTGCTTTCCCCCTGTCTGTACCCCTCTCTGCTTTCCCCCTGTCTGTACCCCTCTCTGCTTTCCCCCTGTCTGTAACCCTCTCTGCTTTCCCCCTGTCTGTACCCCTCTCTGCTTTCCCCTGGTCTGTAACCCTCTCTGCTTTCCCCCTGTCTGTACCCCTCTCTGCTTTCCCCCTGTCTGTACCCCTCTCTGCTTTCCCCCTGTCTGCTGTACCCCTCTCTGCTTTCCCCCTGTCTGTACCCCTCTCTGCTTTCCCCCTGTCTGTACCCCTCTCTGCTTTCCCCCTGTCTGTACCCCTCTCTGCTTCCCCCCTGTCTGTAACCCTCTCTGCTTTCCCCCTGTCTGTAACCCTCTCTGCTTTCCCCCTGTCTGTACCCCTCTCTGCTTTCCCCCTGTCTGCTGTACCCCTCTCTGCTTTCCCCCTGTCTGTACCCCTCTATGCATTCCCCCTGTCTGTAACCCTCTCTGCTTTCCCCCTGTCTGTACCCCTCTCTGCTTTCCCCCTGTCTGTACCCCTCTCTGCTTTCCCCCTGTCTGTAACCCTCTCTGCTTTCTCCCTGTCTGTAACCCTCTCTGCTTTCCCCCTGTCTGTAACCCTCTCTGCTTTCCCCCTGTCTGTACCCCTCTCTGCTTTCCCCCTGTCTATAACCCTCTCTGCTTTCCCCCTGTCTGTACCCCTCTCTGTTTAGCCCCCGTCTGTAACCCTCTCTGCTTTCCCCTGGTCTGTACCCCTCTCTGCTTTCCCCCTGTCTGTACCCCTCTCTGCTTTCCCCCTGTCTGTACCCCTCTCTGCTTTCCCCCTGTCTGTACCCCTCTCTGCTTTCCCCCTGTCTATAACCCTCTCTGCTTTCCCCCTGTCTGTACCCCTCTCTGTTTAGCCCCTGTCTGTAACCCTCTCTGCTTTCCCCCTGTCTGTACCCCTCTCTGCTTTCCCCCTGTCTGTACCCCTCTCTGCTTTCCCCCTGTCTGTACCCCTCTCTGCTTTCCCCCTGTCTGTACCCCTCTCTGCTTTCCCCCTGTCTGTACCCCTCTCTGCTTTCCCCCTGTCTGTACCCCTCTTTGCTTTCCCCTGGTCTGTAACCCTCTCTGCTTTCCCCTGGTCTGTACCCCTCTCTGCTTTCCCCCTGTCTGTAACCCTCTCTGCTTTCCCCCTGTCTGTACCCCTCTCTGCTTTCCCCTGGTCTGTAACCCTCTCTGCTTTCCCCCTGTCTGTACCCCTCTCTGCTTTCCCCGTCTGTACCCCTCTCTGCTTTCCCCCTGTCTGTACCCCTCTCTGCTTTCCCCCTGTCTGTACCCCTCTCTGCTTTCCCCCTGTCTGTACCCCTCTCTGCTTTCCCCCTGTCTGTACCCCTCTCTGCTTTCCCCCTGTCTGTACCCCTCTCTGCTTCCCCCCTGTCTGTAACCCTCTCTGCTTTCCCCCTGTCTGTAACCCTCTCTGCTTTCCCCCTGTCTGTACCCCTCTCTGCTTTCCCCCTGTCTGTACCCCTCTCTGCTTCCCCCCTGTCTGTAACCCTCTCTGCTTTCCCCCTGTCTGTAACCCTCTCTGCTTTCCCCCTGTCTGTACCCCTCTCTGCTTTCCCCCTGTCTGCTGTACCCCTCTCTGCTTTCCCCCTGTCTGTACCCCTCTCTGCTTTCCCCCTGTCTGCTGTACCCCTCTCTGCTTTCCCCCTGTCTGTACCCCTCTATGCATTCCCCCTGTCTGTAACCCTCTCTGCTTTCCCCCTGTCTGTACCCCTCTCTGCTTTCCCCCTGTCTGTACCCCTCTCTGCTTTCCCCCTGTCTGTAACCCTCTCTGCTTTCTCCCTGTCTGTAACCCTCTCTGCTTTCCCCCTGTCTGTAACCCTCTCTGCTTTCCCCCTGTCTGTACCCCTCTCTGCTTTCCCCCTGTCTATAACCCTCTCTGCTTTCCCCCTGTCTGTACCCCTCTCTGTTTAGCCCCCGTCTGTAACCCTCTCTGCTTTCCCCTGGTCTGTACCCCTCTCTGCTTTCCCCCTGTCTGTACCCCTCTCTGCTTTCCCCCTGTCTGTACCCCTCTCTGCTTTCCCCCTGTCTGTACCCCTCTCTGCTTTCCCCCTGTCTATAACCCTCTCTGCTTTCCCCCTGTCTGTACCCCTCTCTGTTTAGCCCCTGTCTGTAACCCTCTCTGCTTTCCCCCTGTCTGTACCCCTCTCTGCTTTCCCCCTGTCTGTACCCCTCTCTGCTTTCCCCCTGTCTGTACCCCTCTCTGCTTTTCCCCTGTCTGTACCCCTCTCTGCTTTCCCCCTGTCTGTACCCCTCTCTGCTTTCCCCCTGTCTGTACCCCTCTTTGCTTTCCCCTGGTCTGTAACCCTCTCTGCTTTCCCCTGGTCTGTACCCCTCTCTGCTTTCCCCCTGTCTGTAACCCTCTCTGCTTTCCCCCTGTCTGTACCCCTCTCTGCTTTCCCCTGGTCTGTAACCCTCTCTGCTTTCCCCCTGTCTGTACCCCTCTCTGCTTTCCCCGTCTGTACCCCTCTCTGCTTTCCCCCTGTCTGTACCCCTCTCTGCTTTCCCCCTGTCTGTACCCCTCTCTGCTTTCCCCCTGTCTGTACCCCTCTCTGCTTTCCCCCTGTCTGTACCCCTCTCTGCTTTCCCTGTCTGTACCCCTCTCTGCTTTCCCCGTCTGTACCCCTCTCTGCTTTCCCCCTGTCTGTACCCCTCTCTGCTTTCCCCCTGTCTGTACCCCTCTCTGCTTTCCCCCTGTCTGTACCCCTCTCTGCTTTCCCCCTGTCTGTACCCCTCTCTGCTTTCCCCCTGTCTGTACCCCTCTCTGCTTCCCCCCTGTCTGTAACCCTCTCTGCTTTCCCCCTGTCTGTAACCCTCTCTGCTTTCCCCCTGTCTGTACCCCTCTCTGCTTTCCCCCTGTCTGCTGTACCCCTCTCTGCTTTCCCCCTGTCTGTACCCCTCTATGCATTCCCCCTGTCTGTAACCCTCTCTGCTTTCCCCCTGTCTGTACCCCTCTCTGCTTTCCCCCTGTCTGTACCCCTCTCTGCTTTCCCCCTGTCTGTACCCCTCTCTGCTTTCCCCCTGTCTGCTGTACCCCTCTCTGCTTTCCCCCTGTCTGTACCCCTCTATGCATTCCCCCTGTCTGTAACCCTCTCTGCTTTCCCCCTGTCTGTACCCCTCTCTGCTTTCCCCCTGTCTGTACCCCTCTCTGCTTTCCCCCTGTCTGTAACCCTCTCTGCTTTCTCCCTGTCTGTAACCCTCTCTGCTTTCCCCCTGTCTGTAACCCTCTCTGCTTTCCCCCTGTCTGTACCCCTCTCTGCTTTCCCCCTGTCTATAACCCTCTCTGCTTTCCCCCTGTCTGTACCCCTCTCTGTTTAGCCCCCGTCTGTAACCCTCTCTGCTTTCCCCTGGTCTGTACCCCTCTCTGCTTTCCCCCTGTCTGTACCCCTCTCTGCTTTCCCCCTGTCTGTACCCCTCTCTGCTTTCCCCCTGTCTGTACCCCTCTCTGCTTTCCCCCTGTCTATAACCCTCTCTGCTTTCCCCCTGTCTGTACCCCTCTCTGTTTAGCCCCTGTCTGTAACCCTCTCTGCTTTCCCCCTGTCTGTACCCCTCTCTGCTTTCCCCCTGTCTGTACCCCTCTCTGCTTTCCCCCTGTCTGTACCCCTCTCTGCTTTTCCCCTGTCTGTACCCCTCTCTGCTTTCCCCCTGTCTGTACCCCTCTCTGCTTTCCCCCTGTCTGTACCCCTCTTTGCTTTCCCCTGGTCTGTAACCCTCTCTGCTTTCCCCTGGTCTGTACCCCTCTCTGCTTTCCCCCTGTCTGTAACCCTCTCTGCTTTCCCCCTGTCTGTACCCCTCTCTGCTTTCCCCTGGTCTGTAACCCTCTCTGCTTTCCCCCTGTCTGTACCCCTCTCTGCTTTCCCCGTCTGTACCCCTCTCTGCTTTCCCCCTGTCTGTACCCCTCTCTGCTTTCCCCCTGTCTGTACCCCTCTCTGCTTTCCCCCTGTCTGTACCCCTCTCTGCTTTCCCCCTGTCTGTACCCCTCTCTGCTTTCCCCCTGTCTGTACCCCTCTCTGTTTAGCCCCCGTCTGTAACCCTCTCTGCTTTCCCCCTGTCTGTACCCCTCTCTGCTTTCCCCCTGTCTGTACCCCTCTCTGCTTTCCCCCTGTCTGTACCCCTCTCTGCTTTCCCCCTGTCTGTACCCCTCTCTGCTTTCCCCCTGTCTGTACCCCTCTCTGCTTTCCCCCTGTCTGTACCCCTCTCTGCTTTCCCCCTGTCTGCTGTACCCCTCTCTGCTTTCCCCCTGTCTGTACCCCTCTATGCATTCCCCCTGTCTGTAACCCTCTCTGCTTTCCCCCTGTCTGTACCCCTCTCTGCTTTCCCCCTGTCTGTACCCCTCTCTGCTTTCCCCCTGTCTGTAACCCTCTCTGCTTTCTCCCTGTCTGTAACCCTCTCTGCTTTCCCCCTGTCTGTAACCCTCTCTGCTTTCCCCCTGTCTGTACCCCTCTCTGCTTTCCCCCTGTCTATAACCCTCTCTGCTTTCCCCCTGTCTGTACCCCTCTCTGTTTAGCCCCCGTCTGTAACCCTCTCTGCTTTCCCCTGGTCTGTACCCCTCTCTGCTTTCCCCCTGTCTGTACCCCTCTCTGCTTTCCCCCTGTCTGTACCCCTCTCTGCTTTCCCCCTGTCTGTACCCCTCT
This sequence comes from Synaphobranchus kaupii, assembly GCA_029718625.1. NCBI lineage: Eukaryota > Metazoa > Chordata > Actinopteri > Anguilliformes > Synaphobranchidae > Synaphobranchus > Synaphobranchus kaupii. Next base: position 626,548 of record CM056392.1, on the reverse strand, counting down.
CTGCTTTCCCCCTGTCTATAACCCTCTCTGCTTTCCCCCTGTCTGTACCCCTCTCTGTTTAGCCCCTGTCTGTAACCCTCTCTGCTTTCCCCCTGTCTGTACCCCTCTCTGCTTTCCCCCTGTCTGTACCCCTCTCTGCTTTCCCCCTGTCTGTACCCCTCTCTGCTTTTCCCCTGTCTGTACCCCTCTCTGCTTTCCCCCTGTCTGTACCCCTCTCTGCTTTCCCCCTGTCTGTACCCCTCTTTGCTTTCCCCTGGTCTGTAACCCTCTCTGCTTTCCCCTGGTCTGTACCCCTCTCTGCTTTCCCCCTGTCTGTAACCCTCTCTGCTTTCCCCCTGTCTGTACCCCTCTCTGCTTTCCCCTGGTCTGTAACCCTCTCTGCTTTCCCCCTGTCTGTACCCCTCTCTGCTTTCCCCGTCTGTACCCCTCTCTGCTTTCCCCCTGTCTGTACCCCTCTCTGCTTTCCCCCTGTCTGTACCCCTCTCTGCTTTCCCCCTGTCTGTACCCCTCTCTGCTTTCCCCCTGTCTGTACCCCTCTCTGCTTTCCCCCTGTCTGTACCCCTCTCTGTTTAGCCCCCGTCTGTAACCCTCTCTGCTTTCCCCCTGTCTGTACCCCTCTCTGCTTTCCCCCTGTCTGTACCCCTCTCTGCTTTCCCCCTGTCTGTACCCCTCTCTGCTTTCCCCCTGTCTGTACCCCTCTTTGCTTTCCCCCTGTCTGTACCCCTCTCTGCTTTCCCCCTGTCTATAACCCTCTCTGCTTTCCCCCTGTCTGTACCCCTCTCTGTTTAGCCCCTGTCTGTAACCCTCTCTGCTTTCCCCCTGTCTGTACCCCTCTCTGCTTTCCCCCTGTCTGTACCCCTCTCTGCTTTACCCCTGTCTGTACCCCTCTCTGCTTTCCCCCTGTCTGTAACCCTCTCTGCTTTCCCCCTGTCTGTACCCCTCTCTGCTTTCCCCCTGTCTGTACCCCTCTCTGCTTTTCCCCTGTCTGTAACCCTCTCTGCTTTCCCCCTGTCTGTACCCCTCTCTGCTTTCCCCCTGTCTGTACCCCTCTTTGCTTTCCCCTGGTCTGTAACCCTCTCTGCTTTCCCCTGGTCTGTACCCCTCTCTGCTTTCCCCCTGTCTGTAACCCTCTCTGCTTTCCCCCTGTCTGTACCCCTCTCTGCTTTCCCCTGGTCTGTAACCCTCTCTGCTTTCCCCCTGTCTGTACCCCTCTCTGCTTTCCCCGTCTGTACCCCTCTCTGCTTTCCCCCTGTCTGTACCCCTCTCTGCTTTCCCCCTGTCTGTACCCCTCTCTGCTTTCCCCCTGTCTGTACCCCTCTCTGCTTTCCCCCTGTCTGTACCCCTCTCTGCTTTCCCCCTGTCTGCTGTACCCCTCTCTGCTTTCCCCCTGTCTGTACCCCTCTCTGCTTTCCCCCTGTCTGTACCCCTCTCTGCTTTCCCCCTGTCTGTACCCCTCTCTGCTTTCCCCCTGTCTGTACCCCTCTCTGCTTTCCCCCTGTCTGTAACCCTCTCTGCTTTCCCCCTGTCTGTACCCCTCTCTGCTTTCCCCTGGTCTGTAACCCTCTCTGCTTTCCCCCTGTCTGTACCCCTCTCTGCTTTCCCCGTCTGTACCCCTCTCTGCTTTCCCCCTGTCTGCTGTACCCCTCTCTGCTTTCCCCCTGTCTGTACCCCTCTCTGCTTTCCCCCTGTCTGTACCCCTCTCTGCTTTCCCCCTGTCTGCTGTACCCCTCTCTGCTTTCCCCCTGTCTGTACCCCTCTCTGCTTTCCCCCTGTCTGTACCCCTCTCTGCTTTCCCCCTGTCTGTACCCCTCTCTGCTTTCCCCCTGTCTGTACCCCTCTCTGCTTTCCCCCTGTCTGTAACCCTCTCTGCTTTCCCCCTGTCTGTACCCCTCTCTGCTTTCCCCTGGTCTGTAACCCTCTCTGCTTTCCCCCTGTCTGTACCCCTCTCTGCTTTCCCCCTGTCTGTACCCCTCTCTGCTTTCCCCCTGTCTGCTGTACCCCTCTCTGCTTTCCCCCTGTCTGTACCCCTCTCTGCTTTCCCCCTGTCTGTACCCCTCTCTGCTTTCCCCCTGTCTGTACCCCTCTCTGCTTCCCCCCTGTCTGTAACCCTCTCTGCTTTCCCCCTGTCTGTAACCCTCTCTGCTTTCCCCCTGTCTGTACCCCTCTCTGCTTTCCCCCTGTCTGCTGTACCCCTCTCTGCTTTCCCCCTGTCTGTACCCCTCTATGCATTCCCCCTGTCTGTAACCCTCTCTGCTTTCCCCCTGTCTGTACCCCTCTCTGCTTTCCCCCTGTCTGTACCCCTCTCTGCTTTCCCCCTGTCTGTAACCCTCTCTGCTTTCTCCCTGTCTGTAACCCTCTCTGCTTTCCCCCTGTCTGTAACCCTCTCTGCTTTCCCCCTGTCTGTACCCCTTTCTGCTTTCCCCCTGTCTATAACCCTCTCTGCTTTCCCCCTGTCTGTACCCCTCTCTGTTTAGCCCCCGTCTGTAACCCTCTCTGCTTTCCCCTGGTCTGTACCCCTCTCTGCTTTCCCCCTGTCTGTACCCCTCTCTGCTTTCCCCCTGTCTGTACCCCTCTCTGCTTTCCCCCTGTCTGTACCCCTCTCTGCTTTCCCCCTGTCTATAACCCTCTCTGCTTTCCCCCTGTCTGTACCCCTCTCTGTTTAGCCCCTGTCTGTAACCCTCTCTGCTTTCCCCCTGTCTGTACCCCTCTCTGCTTTCCCCCTGTCTGTACCCCTCTCTGCTTTCCCCCTGTCTGTACCCCTCTCTGCTTTCCCCCTGTCTGTACCCCTCTCTGCTTTCCCCCTGTCTGTACCCCTCTCTGCTTTCCCCCTGTCTGTACCCCTCTTTGCTTTCCCCTGGTCTGTAACCCTCTCTGCTTTCCCCTGGTCTGTACCCCTCTCTGCTTTCCCCCTGTCTGTAACCCTCTCTGCTTTCCCCCTGTCTGTACCCCTCTCTGCTTTCCCCTGGTCTGTAACCCTCTCTGCTTTCCCCCTGTCTGTACCCCTCTCTGCTTTCCCCGTCTGTACCCCTCTCTGCTTTCCCCCTGTCTGTACCCCTCTCTGCTTTCCCCCTGTCTGTACCCCTCTCTGCTTTCCCCCTGTCTGTACCCCTCTCTGCTTTCCCCCTGTCTGTACCCCTCTCTGCTTTCCCCCTGTCTGTACCCCTCTCTGCTTCCCCCCTGTCTGTAACCCTCTCTGCTTTCCCCCTGTCTGTAACCCTCTCTGCTTTCCCCCTGTCTGTACCCCTCTCTGCTTTCCCCCTGTCTGCTGTACCCCTCTCTGCTTTCCCCCTGTCTGTACCCCTCTATGCATTCCCCCTGTCTGTAACCCTCTCTGCTTTCCCCCTGTCTGTACCCCTCTCTGCTTTCCCCCTGTCAGTACCCCTCTCTGCTTTCCCCCTGTCTGTAACCCTCTCTGCTTTCTCCCTGTCTGTAACCCTCTCTGCTTTCCCCCTGTCTGTAACCCTCTCTGCTTTCCCCCTGTCTGTAACCCTCTCTGCTTTCCCCCTGTCTGTACCCCTCTCTGCTTTCCCCCTGTCTATAACCCTCTCTGCTTTCCCCCTGTCTGTACCCCTCTCTGTTTAGCCCCCGTCTGTAACCCTCTCTGCTTTCCCCTGGTCTGTACCCCTCTCTGCTTTCCCCCTGTCTGTACCCCTCTCTGCTTTCCCCCTGTCTGTACCCCTCTCTGCTTTCCCCCTGTCTGTACCCCTCTCTGCTTTCCCCCTGTCTATAACCCTCTCTGCTTTCCCCCTGTCTGTACCCCTCTCTGTTTAGCCCCTGTCTGTAACCCTCTCTGCTTTCCCCCTGTCTGTACCCCTCTCTGCTTTCCCCCTGTCTGTACCCCTCTCTGCTTTCCCCCTGTCTGTACCCCTCTCTGCTTTCCCCCTGTCTGTACCCCTCTCTGCTTTCCCCCTGTCTGTAACCCTCTCTGCTTTCCCCCTGTCTGTACCCCTCTCTGCTTTCCCCCTGTCTGTACCCCTCTCTGCTTTTCCCCTGTCTGTACCCCTCTCTGCTTTCCCCCTGTCTGCTGTACCCCTCTTTGCTTTCCCCTGGTCTGTAACCCTCTCTGCTTTCCCCTGGTCTGTACCCCTCTCTGCTTTCCCCCTGTCTGTAACCCTCTCTACTTTCCCCCTGTCTGTACCCCTCTCTGCTTTCCCCTGGTCTGTAACCCTCTCTGCTTTCCCCCTGTCTGTACCCCTCTCTGCTTTCCCCGTCTGTACCCCTCTCTGCTTTCCCCCTGTCTGTACCCCTCTCTGCTTTCCCCCTGTCTGTACCCCTCTCTGCTTTCCCCCTGTCTGTACCCCTCTCTGCTTTCCCCCTGTCTGCTGTACCCCTCTCTGCTTTCCCCCTGTCTGTACCCCTCTCTGCTTTCCACCTGTCTGTACCCCTCTCTGCTTTCCCCCTGTCTGTACCCCTCTCTGCTTTCCCCCTGTCTGTACCCCTCTCTGCTTTCCCCCTGTCTGTAACCCTCACTGCTTTCCCCCTGTCTGTACCCCTCTCTGCTTTCCCCTGGTCTGTAACCCTCTCTGCTTTCCCCCTGTCTGTACCCCTCTCTGCTTTCCCCGTCTGTACCCCTCTCTGCTTTCCCCCTGTCTGTACCCCTCTCTGCTTTCCCCCTGTCTGTACCCCTCTCTGCTTTCCCCCTGTCTGTACCCCTCTCTGCTTTCCCCCTGTCTGCTGTACCCCTCTCTGCTTTCCCCCTGTCTGTACCCCTCTCTGCTTTCCCCCTGTCTGTACCCCTCTCTGCTTTCCCCCTGTCTGTACCCCTCTCTGCTTTCCCCCTGTCTGTACCCCTCTCTGCTTTCCCCCTGTCTTTAACCCTCTCTGCTTTCCCCCTGTCTGTACCCCTCTCTGCTTGAGGCTTGTTTGATACCTCAGACCCTTGATGACTTAGAGCCATTTTGCCAACCATGTATTCCATACTGTTCCAGTGTAATTTACAGCTAAATCTAGTCCCACCCCCCAATTCCTATAGAGATCCATTCAAATGCAGAGAGGTTATAGTATCGCTTGTAAGAGTACCTGAAAATAAGATATCAAGAGTCTTTTGATGTCCTTTTATACCCAGTCATGATAGCATCACCTGTTTACCTGTGGAATGTTCCAAACAGGTGTTTATTGAACTTCCCAGTCTTTTTTTTGCCCCTGTCCCAACTTTTTTGGAATGTGTTGCAGGCATCAAATTTGGAATTAGCGTATATTTAACAAAAAATCTCTAAAGGTAAAAAGGTAAAAGATTAAATATCTTCTCTTTGTCATGTTTTCAATTAAATACATGTAAAAGAGAATTTACAAATCATTGCTTTCTGCTTTTATGTGCATTTTACATACTCTCCCTACTTTTTTGGAATTGGGGTTTGTACTTCTTGATTGATTTTGAAGTTTGCTTGGGATCATTGTCTTGCTTGAAAGATCCAGTTGTGGTCCAGAAGCAAGTTTCTTGTTTTTCTGATCCTGCTAAATTCTGTCCCATTCTAAAAATACTAGATGACCTAAAATGACCTACACTGCTGTATAGAACAATAACATCCTGTCTATGGATCGTATTTCCCAGGATGCTTTGCAAATTAAACTTCTTCACTATGTTTCTACACTAGAAACTGTGCAATTTGTCATCTTGAGGACTGCAGGAATCCTCCATTGTGGACAGATTGACTCATAGAATATACCTCCTGTCTGTGTGTCGTACTCTGGGCAGATGGCGAGAGAGATACCATCTCTTCATCTTCCTGTGGTGTGTACAAAGAGAAACGATATAACAATTATACATGAAATACATCACTTACATGTGAGAACGTCATGCTTTCCCCCTGTCTGTACCCCTCTCTGCTTTCCCCCTGTCTGTACCCCTCTCTGCTTTCCTCCTGTCTGTACCCCTCTCTGCTTTCCCCCTGTCTGTACCCCTCTCTGCTTTCCTCCTGTCTGTACCCCTCTCTGCTTTCCTCCTGTCTGTACCCCTCTCTGCTTTCCCCCTGCCTGTACCCCTCTCTGCTTTCCCCCTGTCTGTAACCCTCTCTGCTTTCCCCCTGTCTGTACCCCTCTCTGCTTTCCCCCTGTCTGTAACCCTCTCTGCTTTCCCCCTGTCTGTACCCCTCTCTGCTTTCCCCCTGTCTGTACCCCTCTCTGCTTTCCCTCTGTCTGTACCCCTCTCTGATTTCCCCCTGTCTGTCATCCTCTGTCTGTAATCCTCAGTGAGGTACTTCATTACTGTTTCTTCAGAGCTACAAGCAAGAATAGCCGATAGGACTTAAATACAGCACAACTGCAGCTTCAACATTAGCACTTAAATACAGCACAACTGCAGCCTCAACATTAGCACTTAAATACAGCACAACTGCAGCCTCAACATTAGCACTTATATACAGCACAACTGCAGCCTCAACATTAGCACTTAAATACAGCACAACTGCAGACCCAACATTAGCACTTAAATACAGCACAACTGCAGCCTCAACATCAGCACTTAAATACAGCACAACTGCAGCCTCAACATTAGCACTTAAATACAGCACAACTGCAGCCTCAACATTAGCACTTAAATACAGCACAACTGCAGCCTCAACATTAGCACTTAAATACAGCACAACTGCAGCCTCAACATTAGCACTTAAATACAGCACAACTGCAGCCTCAACATTAGCACTTAAATACAGCACAACTGCAGCCTCAACATTAGCACTTAAATACAGCACAACTGCAGCCTCAACATTAGCACTTAAATACAGCACAACTGCAGCCTCAACATTAGCACTTAAATACAGCACAACTGCAGCCTCAACATTAGCACTTAAATACAGCACAACTGCAGCCTCAACATTAGCACTTAAATACAGCACAACTGCAGCCTCAACATTAGCACTTAAATCCAGCACAACTGCAGCCTGAACATTAGGAGACTGCACATTAGGAGGCTGAACATTAGGAGGCTGCACATTAGGAGGCTGAACATTAGGTGGCTGCACATTAGGAGGCTGAACATTAGGAGGCTGCACATTAGGAGGCTGAACATTAGGAGGCTGCACATTAGGAGACTGAACATTAGGAGACTGCACATTAGGAGGCTGCACATTAGGAGACTGAACATTAGGAGGCTGAACATTAGGAGACTGCACATTAGGAGGCTGCACATTAGGAGACTGAACATTAGGAGGCTGCACATTAGGAGACTGCACATTAGGAGGCTGAACATTAGAAGACTGCACATTAGGAGACTGCACATTAGGAGACTGAACATTAGGAGACTGCACATTAGGAGGCTGAACATTAGGAGGCTGAACATTAGGAGACTGCACATTAGGAGGCTGAACATTAGGAGACTGAACATTAGGAGACTGCACATTAGGAGGCTGAACATTAGGAGACTGCACATTAGGAGACTGCACATTAGGAGACTGAACATTAGGAGACTGCACATTAGGAGGCTGAACATTAGGAGACTGAACATTAGGAGACTGCACATTAGGAGACTGCACATTAGGAGACTGAACATTAGGAGACTGCACATTAGGAGGCTGAACATTAGGAGACTGAACATTAGGAGACTGCACATTAGGAGGCTGCACATTAGGAGGCTGAACATTAGGAGACTGAACATTAGGAGACTGCACATTAGGAGGCTGCACATTAGGAGGCTGAACATTAGGAGGCTGAACATTAGGAGACTGCACATTAGGAGGCTGAACATTAGGAGACTGAACATTAGGAGACTGCACATTAGGAGACTGCACATTAGGAGGCTGAACATTAGGAGGCTGAACATTAGGAGACTGCACATTAGGAGACTGCACATTAGGAGGCTGCACATTAGGAGGCTGAACATTAGGAGACTGAACATTAGGAGACTGAACATTAGGAGACTGCACATTAGGAGGCTGCACATTAGGAGGCTGAACATTAGGAGGCTGAACATTAGGAGGCTGAACATTAGGAGACTGCACATTAGGAGGCTGAACATTAGGAGACTGAACATTAGGAGACTGCACATTAGGAGGCTGAACATTAGGAGACTGCACATTAGGAGACTGCTCTGTCATTTTCAGAAAGAAAAACTGTCTTTAACTGCTTCACCGCGTCTCACCTGATTTTGCTGAGAGGATGTTGAAGGTTGTGTTTGGCAGCATGAGAAAATGAGCCTCAACTGTTCGGTTATTCTAAGTAAAAATCAAATGACAATATTACAACAAACAGTGAAAGGAGTTTAGAGATCGAAACACAATTAATACCACTAATTTATACGGTTTTATATTATAACTTAATTTTATAAATCTAGGCTGAAACATATACAATGAGCCATCAACTAAAACATTGTTCCAGCTTTGAAACATGAAGCTATTCACATAGTATATTCAGAAATATCGTAATGACAAAAAAATATTTTAAATATGGAAAAGATCACAGAATATACTTAAAAGGATATATAACAGATAAATGTACTAATTTAGGCAAATGCATTTACTACAGAGAGATTGTACTTACGTCTCTTTCTTCTTTATCCCTACATTCCAAAAAATAACAAAAATCATCAACATTTAGCAAAATATGTCAATATTGCATTAACAGATGCATAATGTTCTCAATTCGAAGGAATTTGAGTAATATGTGAGTATCTGGCATACATGGAATGTACCCAATGTTAGTCATAATTCCTAAGGATACTTACAGTATGCATACATCTGTAAAATTGACCAAAAGACCAAAAAGAAAGTTTCAAAAGGCAGGACGATCACCTGAAGATCTTCCAAAGTTCGTTCCCCCTTTTCTGAAAATAGATGCGTATTTTAAAAAAAAACCCTTACAGAGAATCCCACAGTTTGGCCTTGTGATTTCCAGAGTTAGCACATGTGCAGTCACATTTAAAATGGGTATTTAACCAATGAATTTACAGGTAGCACAAAATATTACAAGTTAGGCAGGAGGCTGAAATTTTAGGTCCGAATACTTGACTTTTCACATAAAGGGAACAATCACCACAGATGTTTTCATTGAGGTGTAAAATGTTTTACTGTACTAACCTGCTTTCAGACAGACTTCTGTTGCCAGGGCAACTGAATTAACAACACTTAGGACAGCAGTACCAAAGACATAAACTAGGATATGAGGTACATCTGAAAAGCAATGAGGTTTGTTTCAGTAAGCATGAAAGATTAAGGCATATATACTCACCATGCTTGATTTTCAGATGAAAAAATAAAAATTTTTAGTGAGTGTTTTTTACTTGCATGAAAATAATTAAAAACACACACTGATTTATGAAACGTAGATGTCCTTTTGAATTATTTGTCATTCATCAAGCTTTCCTTTTTTATAAGTATTTTTCTAGTCCAATAGTTACTCCTGATACAGAAAAAAAAATTATTATATATTTCTTAAATATAAATATTAAATATAAATATATTTCTTAATTTAAGTTAAATTAGAAAAACAAAGGGAAAGATTGTTAAATGATTCAAAAGGACATCTATGTTTAATAAATCAGTGTGTGTTGTTTGGACAAAATATGAATAGAAGTCTATTAAGCTCCATAATCAATGAGTAAATTCTAAATGATACTGTACCAGGTAAATCACTGATGTGATTAAGTTCCACTGCTTTATTCAGGAAGAAGAGGAATGCACAGAAACACATCAATGCAGGGCCATCTGCAGTAACACAGACATCAGTTAATTAAAGCTGTGAACAAAATATTTTTGACAAAAAGCAAAAAAACTACAACAAAATGATTCCATAATTTGAATTATGTTAGCTTTTATTGGACTGAATTACCATATAACACGTCATGGCACTGCCAGAAGCAATCATTAAAAATAAATTTAATGAAAAAAAAAAAAAAAAGAGCTATGGATGGGCCCCATGGTCTGGTATCTGTTAAGGATCTGTTCTAGTGCATGGATGGGCCCCACAGTCTGGTATCTGTTAAGGCTCTGTTCCAGTGCATGGATGGGCTCTATGGTCTGGTATCTGTTAAGGCTCTGCTCTAGTGCATGGATGGGCTCTATGGTCTGGTATCTGTTAAGGCTCTGTTCTAGTGCATGGATGGGCTCTATGGTCTGGTATCTGTTAAGGCTCTGTTCTAGTGCATGGATGGGCTCTATGGTCTGGTATCTGTTAAGGCTCTGCTCTAGTGCATGGATGGGCTCTATGGTCTGGTATCTGTTAAGGCTCTGTTCTAGTGCATGGATGGGCTCTATGGTCTGGTATCTGTTAAGGCTCTGTTCTAGTGCATGGATGGGCTCTATGGTCTGGTATCTGTTAAGGCTCTGTTCTAGTGCATGGATGAGCTCTATGGTCTGGTATCTGTTAAGGCTCTGTTCTAGTGCATGGATGAAGTGTGGAATTGAATCCTGACCAGTAGCCCAACACGGTAATGCATAATTGGCAGTAGCATCGCCCACATTTTAGGGAGGGTTCAGTCAGCCAGGATCCACATTAGTCTCTAGTGACCCCTGCTGGTCGATTAGAAACCTGCGGTCTGCTTGCTAAAGCTGCACATGAAGTATCTTTCTATGACTCATGTCTGTGCGTGCTTGGCCTGAAAAGAAGCAGCTGGTGACATCATGTGCTTCGGAGGAGAGCGTGTGCTCATCTACACCGTCTTACATTGGATCCAGAGATGTAGCAAAGAGTTATTGAAAATGTAATAATAAATTAACAAGAAATGATTTCCCCAGTACTTCTCCCAGTCCTAAACGCATATGCCCATTATGCAAAACAAATTGCGTTCAACCAATCTTAAACTATGCACAATACATCAGATCTGACCAAGCTTCACAGAAGAGCACAAATGATTCCTTGAATATTAATGTCAACAAATATCAAATTCCATACCTTTATCCTTTTCTAAAATGATGCCCAGAAGTAGTAAGAAGATTGTCATTTTAAGAATTAATTCAAAGACATCAAGGACTTGGTGACATAAATCTGAAAGAGAATGTGTTGCAATTTAGTAAGAAAAATCAAATCATATTAACTGTATTTATTATATTTTTCTTGTAATGCCCCAGACTCAGAGACCGAAGCGCAGACCAGGATTAGGCAAAAAAAGTTGTTTATTTCAGTTCAAGGTCAAAAAGCCAGGTAATCAGATTCCAGACGAGACAAAATCAAAATCCAAAAGAACAATCAAAAACAGTCCAAAAGATCAAAAGCAGAAAATCAGGTAGGTGACGGAACAAAGGGAGTAGGCAGAGGCGTAGTAAAAAATGAAAGCAAAGTTCAAATAAACCAGAAAAGCAGAAAGGCAAACAAAACAAAATCGGCAGGCAAAAACTCGGAATCAAACAGAAGGGTGTCTCGGAAATCACAAATAAACACAGGCTTAGAAAGGCGTAGGCACTGGCAATATCGATCAACGTTCTGACAAAGAATAAGTGAAACTGAAGGGTATATATAGGTAGGGAACACTTAACTCAAGGGAAATCAGGTGCGAGTGGGAGGAGTAATAATGAGGGGAATAATGATAGAATAATGAGGGAACAAGGAAGACTCGGACTGGACTAAGCATGCAAACGAATAGACAAGACATGACCGGGAGTGGTAAAGACACATGCACATGTTAAGATAGTCAGTGGATAGCGGAAGTAAGATATCAGTTAGTAAAGAGGAAGCGTAAAGTAGATAATTGAAAGATAGAATTGCAGGAAACGAGTGACAGCTAAAGCAAGGAAGCGTTAGTAATTAGTGGGTTAGTAAAAGACCTAAACTAAGCTGTTAGTAGTTGTTAGTGTTAATTAGTAATATAAACAATAAGTGGGACAACTAGTTTAGTCAGGGAAAATACAGAGAGGACCGAAAACACCCGAAGGCTCCCGAAAAGTGAGACGAAGACTGGGGAGTGACATAAATGCAAATAAGTGAACATAAACTGGAATATTTCATGTAAATGTAATAACGTAAACAAACACGAAAGTAACTACACTAATAATAATAAACATGAGTACAGAATAATACACAAATACAAAAATAATGAAAAATAATAAACAACAAGGAACAGAAATAACAAATACAAACAGACAAACTCAGAATCCTAACATTTCTGGCTATGAATGATGGTATGAACATCTTGAACAAATTATGTTTTGCCGCAGTTTTCATGTAGCTTTGGATTGGTGTGGGGAGAGTTCTCAGCTCATTATCATTCATATTTCCAACCCTCAGTTGTTTATGTATATACTTGTTGGGGATATATCTCTACAGTGGGCTCCAGAATTACTGGCACCCCTGACTGGTAATGCACAAAGAATACTTGTTATAATTGTTACTTTTATTGAGATAAACTCAAAATGCTAAGATGTAGAAAATATTGCAGTTTATTAATGTTTCAATGGAACCAACCAAAATCATACATTTATTTAATCAAAAATAAATTTCATCAAGGTTTCGGTTTCATAATTATTGGCATCCCTGGTTTAGTACTTGTGCAACCACCTCTGGTAAGGATAACAGCATGGAGTCTTTTCCTGTAATGTTTGACAAGGTTAACTCATTCAATGCCAGTGTTCTGGAACATTAAGTAAGCCTCAGACGATCGTGGAACGACTGAAAGCTATGGGAGTAATTTTCTCCCGTTACTGAGACAGTAGCATAGCAGTAGCCTAGTTTGTTATATTGCCCACTTGATTGTGTTCAATTTCTTTATATTCTTGGTCACTGGCGCAGAAACCTGTTAGTACAAATTGAAGGGGAGGCGTTATTCCCGCCAATGTTGGTTTAGATGGTCCCGTTGTTACGCCCCAATGTTGGTTTAGATGGTTAGACATGAGAGTTTGGGATAAATAAAACTTCAAATATTTCCATCTAGAACCATGTAAAAAAAAAAATAGCAAAAACGGTAAATGAACGTAATTGCAAATTGGTCAGTTTCATTTTTTCCGACTCAAATCCAGAATTATTTACCGGTGTAGCAGAGTAAAGATAAAAATAAAAAACTTGGCACTCAAGACCATTCGTATGTTCTTCGACTAAAGTCACCTGTGGCACTGATTCAGTTAAGGAAAGGATTCAGACCATTCCTTTATGCAGATCCTTTCAAGATCCTTCACATTCTTGGGTTTGCACTTATCAACTGCCCTCTTCAGTTCAGACCACAGGTTTTTGATTGGATTGAGGTCTGTCGACTGAGATGGCCATTGCAGAACATTGATTTAGTTGTCACAGAACCATTTCTGTGTGGATTTTGAGGTATGCCAAGTCTCAGACTTCTGGCAGAGGCAACCAGATTGTCAGCCAAAGTTGGCTGATACTTGGTGGAATCCATTATGCCATTGATCTTAACCAGTGCCCCTGGACCTCTGCAATTAAAACAGCCCCAAAACAGCACTGACCCAGCATCATATTACAGCACTGACCCAGCATCATATTTCACCGTGGGTATGAGGTGCCTCTCCTTGTATGCATCTCTGTTTCGACGCCAAACATGCCGATGCTGTATCTGACCAAAACGCTCAATTTTGGTCTCATCTGACCACAGCACCTTCGTCCCATCATAATTTGGCAAACTCCAAGCGCTTGCTTCTGTGTCTTGGGGCAGAAGAGGCTTTCTTCTCACAACCCTTCCAAAGAGCCTGTGGTTGTGGAGGTGGCGTCTGATGGTGCTTTTCAATTAAATTAAATTCAATTTATTGGATTGAATTGAATTGAAGAAATCTTGGAAGGAACCTGGCTAGAGAGCGGGAGCCCATCCTTCGCTGGCCGGCCCGGTTTAGACTAACGGAACCTGGCTAGAGAGCGGGAGCCCATCCTTCACTGGCCGGCCCGGTTTAGACTAAAGGAACCTGGCTAGAGAGCGGGAGCCCATCCTTCACTGGCCGGCCCGGTTTAAACTAAAGGAACCTGGCTAGAGAGCGGGAGCCCATCCTTCACTGGCCGGCCCGGTTTAGACTAAAGGAACCTGGCTAGAGAGCGGGAGCCCATCCTTCACTGGCCGGCCCGGTTTAGACTAAAGGAACCTGGCTAGATAGCGGGAGCCCATCCTTCACTGGCCGGCCCGGTTTAAACTAAAGGAACCTGGCTAGAGAGCGGGAGCCCATCCTTCACTGGCCGGCCCGGTTTAGACTAAAGGAACCTGGCGAGAGAGGGGGAGCCCATCCTTCACTGGCCGGCCTGGTTTAAACTAAAGGAACCTGGCTAGAGAGGGGGGGCCCATCCTTCGCTGGCCGGCCCGGTTTAAACTAAAGGAACCTGGCTAGAGAGGGGGAGCCCATCCTTCGCTGGCCGGCCCGGTTTAAACTAAAGGAACCTGGCTAGAGAGGGGGGGCCCATCCTTCGCTGGCCGGCCCGGTTTAAACTAAAGGAACCTGGCTAGAGAGGGGGGGCCCATCCTTCGCTGACCGGCCCGGTTTAAACTAAAGGAACCTGGCTAGAGAGGGGGGGCCCATCCTTCGCTGGCCGGCCCGGTTTAAACTAAAGGTAGAATGGATGGTAGCAGAATGTAATGAGGGATCTAACACAGCAAATAATCAAGTGGGTTTAACATTTTAAAGTCTGAGATAGTACACAAGCCGTTAGAATAATGAAGAGATATATAATATGCAGTTCAGAGAGGTGGGGGTGATACATCTGGGTTGCATCAAGGCGTGGGCTTAAGCGCTTTTTGAAACCTGGTGACTCCAAGATGCCACCAAGGCCTGCCATTCTTTCACAGTGATTCTTTGGGATTTTTTTTTGTTTCTCTTGCCATCCTCCTCCCTATCATGGGGGGCAAAATGCGTTTGCGTCCTCTACCTGTCAGGTTTTGAACTGTTGCAACAGTTGAAACCTCTACTTAAATAGGTTTCCAAATGCCCTGACAGTGCGCAGTGGAATTTTCAATTGGTTGTGGATCTTCTCGTAGCCCTTACCAGATTTATGAAGGTCTATGATCATCTGTCTCTTTTGAACTGCCAGTTCTTTTGTTTTCTTCATGGTGCTGGATGAATAAAGGGATGTTGCATGCATGTTGCCTTATTTTTATACCCTAGTGAAACAGGAAGTGATGCGATGACACAATATAAGTTCCAGAAGACGTAGCTAAACTAAGCTAAGATTTTATTTACAATCTTTAATTGTGAAACCTTGATTTGGAAGAAATAGGTTTTTAATTAAATTAATAAATGATTTTGGTTGGTTCCATTGAAACATTAAAGTTTAGTATTTATATATTTATATGAAACATAAAGTACAGTATTTCTCACATGTTGGAATTTTGAGTTTATCTCAATAATGTTATTATTTTTTTATCGGATTTTTAGGGGTCGATTTACTAAGATCCCAAATAAGGGGTGTTATTTTCTGGGCGCAACCAAAGTATTTGCACGGGCTATCATTTCACACTTTCACTCACGAAGAGTCATTATGTAAATCACTCCAGCCACAAACAGCCATATTTAAATGAGAGATTTTGTGTGTTTGGAATGGTTATACTGTAAGAAAATGGTGAAAAGACTGGCAGCAATCTTACCGTTTTTATGTTTTTTTTTTTTTACAGTGTAGGTATTGGCTACTGTTACACTGAATGAGCTGGCGGTTTATTACGAACTGTTTCACTGGATGTCTCTTCGTTCTGAGTTACAGAATTTGTCAGGACTGAAATGATCATAACTATGCTTACTAGCACTAAGCCTACTCGTGCCATTACTGTCACATAAAACCACATTTCCATTTGATCATGGGTTTTATTTTAATAAAGTTTTAGAATAGAATAGAATAGAATATTTAGAATAGAATAGAATAATTTTTTACTGTTCATGATTTTCTTCTTGTGTATTTTGAGCGTTAGCGAGAATCGGCCAGTTAATTAGCCCCCATTGTTACGCAGTCATTCAGAACATTCAGTTATGGACATTCCAAACACACCCTTGCTGTACTGACTTGCTACAATTGAAAAACGTACCGCACCGTACCATTACGGGTCCAGTACGGTACACTTGACCCGTGGAAAAGAGATAAATGACAGCCTTCATTTTATCGATTCCGTGTCTTTTAATACCGGCTTTACATTTGTACTAAAATGCACCTGCAAAATACCTTTCTCAAACTTCCTTTCAGGTTTAGTTAATCACTTAACACTTTACAAGTAATTTAATGGCATGACCACCTCCCTGGGGTGTTTCTAGGACCTGAAAACATCCGGGGCTTAGCCCAATACATCCGGGGTTTAGCCCAATACATCCGGGGCTTAACCCAATACATCCGGGGTTTAGTCCAATACATCCGGGGCTTAGACCAATACATCCGGGGCTTAGCCCAATACATCCAGGGTTTAGCCCAATACATCCGGGGTTTAGCCCAATACATCCGGGGTTTAGCCCAATACATCCGGGGCTTAGCCCAATACATCCGGGGCTTAGCCCAATACATCCGGGGTTTAGCCCAATACATCCGGGGTTTAGCCCAATACATCCGGGGCTTAGCCCAATACATCCGGGGCTTAGCCCAATACATCCGGGGTTTAGCCCAATACATCCGGGGCTTAGCCCAATACATCCGGGGTTTAGCCCAATACATCCGGGGCTTAGCCCAATACATCCGGGGCTTAGCCCAATACATCCGGGGCTTAGCCCAATACATCCGGGGCTTAGCCCAATACATCCGGGGCTTAGCCCAATACATCCGGGGCTTAGCCCAATACATCCGGGGCTTAGCCCAATACATCCGGGGCTTAGCCCAATACATCCGGGGCTTAGCCCAATACATCCGGGGCTTAGCCCAATACATCCGGGGCTTAGCCCAATACATCCGGGCCTTTCCTCGGGGGGCATTCTGGTCTTTCCTCTTTTTTTCATGTCCTCTCTTGTTGATCGACTTTTCCATCTCTAACATAACAAGTCTGAGTAGGATGACTCAGTGACCCAGTGACCCAGTGACCCAGTGACTCAGTGACCCAGTGACCCAGTGACCCAGTGACCCAGTGACCCAGTGACCCAGTGACTCAGTGACTCAGTGACCCAGTGACCCAGTGACCCAGTGACCCAGTGACCCAGTGACCTAGTGAGTCATTTTTGTAAGGTACTGTTGGTCTGCATAATTGCACATTTCAAATTCCTTTCTATGATACAGATATGAACACTAGTGTTTTGGTATGAACAATAGTGATTATAAGGCCATAATTAAAATGTTCATCTCATCAAAATAACGTCTCTCTGTCTCTGTCTCTCTCTCTCTCTCTCTCACACACACACACACACACACACACACACACACACACACACTTTACCTTTTTCCATAACTAATCCTGGCTCTGCTTGCTGCAACTCATCTGCACTGTCACTGGCTGTGCTTTGTGTGCTACCCTCTGGAAAGCCATTAAATAAACCTAAACATTAAGACAACATACTCTAACTCTAATCTCAAGGCTGACTGTATTACTAAGAAATTCATAGTATTCGATGGCAGACAAAATCTTAGTGGCAAACAGGTGACTGTAATGAAATAGAAGGTGATTATCATTAAATGACAAGCATGGCCAAATGAGCTGTGGCCTTGCACCGCTGTGTACGACAAAACACATAATGAGAATAAATTCAAGATTAAAAATGTTTATTGTCACACCAGTTTCATACTGTGTACAAAACTGGATGAAAAGCTTCAACCAGGAGGCTCCAGTAACATAAAGTGATAAAAGTGACAAAAAAATCATAAAAAATCATATGTAGGCTAATATAAGTTCAGTGAGAATGAAACGGTAGCTACTGTATAACACTGGAAATATTGTGGAGCTTCAAGCGTTCTATGACCATACAAAAAAGGCTCGATATAACAAAAATGTTTTGTTTCATTTATAAATTGAAATGTGAAACTTATTTTTTTGGACCTGAAAATCACAGTTAACGTAGAGTAATTCTGTTTGTGCTCGTGGGATACCCGTAGCCTAGCCTATGTGCAAACACGAAGACCCCAAACGTGCTTTTATTATGAAACCATTTTTACACTTAGTAATGATGGGGAAACTGACCCTGCTTTATGAGACTCGCTACAACGGAGAAGATATTTTAATAAAATCATTTTGAAGTTGCCTATTTGTGTTTGAAATCATTTGTGTTGCGGCCCCTTCAAGCCGGGGTCATAACACAAAAATTTGACAATTTTTCACGGGAAAGGTGATTGGAAAGAAATGCAAGCTCTTGCAACTTTCGTAGAATTTCGTTGATATTTGCATTAATAGTTGCGACTGCAACTTCGCGAAATCCTGGAGGAACTGAATAATAGTGGCAATACTATACTATGAATGCCCCAAACAAGAGTCAAAACTGACAAACACCACAACAGTTTGCAACAGATGCAAACATTTGTGTAGTCGAGGGCCTTCCAACAGTCTTGTTTTTATCATGGTTCAAGCCAATAATCTTAATTTATAATAATGTCTATCATTAAGCTCTCCACACCATCTTGTGAGGAAATATAATATTAATAGTTCCAACTTCCAAGTGTGTCAGGGAGGTATGTGTGTAGAAAGACAGTGAACAACCTGTCCATCAGAAAGAGGATAAGTAAAGATAACCAGAATATATGTTTAGCTGTCCTAGCTTGCTAATATTAATGCATTCACGTTATCTGTCATGTGGGGAAAAACAACCTCTTTCTGCGTAATCGCTTTTTAGATGCAATTTAAATTGTTGGCCTATTTCTTCGTTACCTTTTCTTCTCCTCTGGAAAAAAACCAAGACGACTCATTTGTTTTTTACTTTATGGAAGTACAGTGCTTGTGTAGCGATATAATGCACCCCCAATAACAATTGAAAGTACAACTAAAGTTCCGCTCTGCTACAGTTGTAAGGGGGAGTGTAAGGTTCGGAGAACCAAAAAAAGTGTATCTAAAGAGATACATCACAAAATGCGGAAGTAGCCGCACCAGGACTGAGATAACACAGGATCGGGAGCAAAACTTCCCTAGCACAAGGCAAAACAAAGCAACCTCCAAAAACTGAGGCGATCTTGATAAACAGCGAGAATAACTAACAAAAGAACCTCACGCACTAAATAATTAGGCGTAACAAGAAGTGGTGAAACAAAACAAAACTCGATTAAATGAGTGAAGGAAAAAAATAGAAAAGACCTGTTAGCTAGAGCTCTTGTGGCAAAAGAGCTGAACACAACTGGCAACAGGTGAAAAGAATAAAAGATTTTTAAAAATTGGAAAGGAAAGAGAAAACCAATGTAACCTAAATCTTATAACCGGACTTGCTGCGTTTCCTATTCGTACGAACCAGAAATGCAGCGACCGAAATTCCTATACCTTACCGACTTCGTCTGTCAACATAGCAAAGACAATATCGAAGTGCGGAAATGCGGAAGTCCTGAGGTATTTACAGCCGGCAGGAAACGCAAAACAGGTGTAGGGAATAATTGTCGGGCAAGATACGAATACTGGAACGGAGGCGGAAAAAATCCGATAGAGCGTCCTGACGACGCCAAATAGAAAGACGGCCGCAGAAACAGCAGGGGCTGCAAATACCCATGACAAGAGTACATTAAAATCAGCTCCTGGGCAGAGCAACACAAACCTTTTACAGACCGAAAATATTCGGGGCTAGGCTCAAAACATTCGGGGCTCGAGCCTAACGATGCCCCTGCCCCCTCCCACTGCCCATTTTTGCATATTCATTCAGACTAACCCGCAGAAATGAGAAATGATCGTATCTTTCAATTTTAGCACACGCAGTCCTCTTTACAACTCGTTAGTTGATCACCTTGGACAATTTTTTGCGGGTGGTAAGTTTTACACGTGTTTTTGTACACACAAACCTTTAGTAAATCGACCCCATAGTGCATTTCCAGTCAGGGGAAAGTAGTTGCGTGCGTGTGTGTGGGTGTGTGTGTGTGCATGCGTTTGTACGTGCGTGTGTTTACAAGCAGGTTTCCTTTGTCTCTGAACAAAGGGCAAGACAACAGGGCATGTTGGGCGCGTTCAGGTGTGTAGAGGAGTAGTTTGGAGAGTGAGAGCACACGTGTGTGGGGAGGAAAAGAACAAAGGGATGTATGAAAGGACAGAAGTATGAACCCACTGGATAACAAAGCATATAAGAAAATTTATCAAATATGAATAACGGAATACATTGCCGGATTTGCATTTGTTATTATTAAGGACAAACCACATGCATAGATTCATCCCTTTATGAGACACACACACACGCACACAAACACACACGCGCACGCGCACACGCACACGCACACGCACACACACACACACACACACACACACACACACACACGCACACGCACACGCACACGCACACACACACGCACACGCACACGCACGCACATGCACATACACATACACATACATGCACACACACACACACACACACATACATGCACACAAACAAACACGTGTCTTGTTGTTCTGCAGTTACTCATTTAAATTGTATGGATTCTACATTCTCATACAAATTAAAACAGCCCTTTAACAATCACAATATATGAAGCAAGTTATACTTACCTCTATATGGTTTATGCTTCAAATCTAATTTCCAATTAGACAGTGTGTTACTCACTGCAGGTACAACAAACCAAAAAATGAACACTGAAAAACAGAAAGGTACACAATAAAGACGTTTTGTTATAAACTGATTCTGGTGAGTCCCTTTGATTTAATATATATATATATACAGTGAGTACCATAATCCATTGGACAGTGACACATTTTTTGTTATTTTCGTTCTGTACTTTGAGTTTGAAAGGATACAATGACAATGAGCTTGAAGTGCAGACTGTCAGCTTTAATTTGAGCGTATTGTCATCCATATCGGATAAACCGTTTAGAAATTATAGAACCTTTAGTACATAGTCCCCCCCATTTTCGGGCATCAAAAAATATTGGACAGTTTAACATAATGTAGAATAAAGTAATCATTTTTAATATTTGGTCGCAAATCCTTTGCATGCCATGACTTCCTGATGTCTTTTAATCAATATTAGAATGCAGGTAATGAACTTCGGATGAACATTGAACTTCGAGAACTCCATGAGAACAGCCTCATGGAATTGATGTTTGACACTTTCATTGCATAATCAAACGAAATTCGTTAAACAGCCAGGCGTTTTCTAAGGTGAGATGGAAGCCATTGTTAGCTTATTCTCAGCTGTTGCAGGTGCTTTTAACGAAATTTAACCGCATATATTTTGTAAAATAACAGCACTGTCGGGAATTACCGGGAACCCGTGCCGGTGTTAAACCCTAATGTTAAAGATTATTATTGGGTATATCAAAACACGTCATAATGGTTAGTCCGAATAATACTGATCATACTATTGATCCATATAGCCTATTCCTTGCTCATACTACACACGCACAAGCATGTCTGTTTCACCATCATATAAGCAATCCGCCAAGGTGGAAAAGCAGGCTTTTAAAGGGAATGGGATATGACATTTTGATTGGTTTATTGCATCGTGTGCCCAAGACACACCTACTGTATAATTAATGAAGAGGCTAGGTTCAGCCCATTAGCACCTTGCGCCTTACTTAGCACTCAAATAACACAACGTCTAACTAGCAAAAGTGGACTTGGACACGCCCTAAATGCACTTGTGCCTAGTGTTTTAGACAATGCGCCAAGATCGTCAAGATAGAGCCCATAGAATCGATATAGAAGTTTAAGAAATAACCCAGAGTTCCCTTTTAACGTTTTCAAATTGTCAGATAAAGTGCGTACATTAACTTGACAATTAAAACGCAGTGGCCTTTTGCATTTTCATTTGAATTATGTGATGGTTTTTGTGGACATCGAATTTAAACGAAATTCAATCGCCGACTTGCATTTTCATTAGAATTTTGGCGCGGATATGCTTGCATACACTAGCGAGTAATATTTAGGCAGGTGATTCCCTAAAGTTGACAGACTCGTGGCCACTGTCAAGAAGGTTTTTAAACATTGTCAAAGCCAGAAAATGTGCTTTATGGAGCATATTAGGAGCGCGATTGCAGCAACTTGCATTGCAAGTTAAATGCACAGAATTTGGCAACAAGTTTTAAAGACGTCTTTATATGCTTTTAACATATAACTCACATTGTCGGACACAAATGCAGTCACATTTTAAAAATCAACTTTATAATCCTCTAAGCATTTCTTTGTGCCATCCGCAACTGAGGAGAAATTCACGGCAGCTCAATACAATTTATCAGGAAGAACAACTTTCAAATCGGTTGTGATGGATTTTCCTTGAAGAACAAATAAAACATGTAAAACATAATTGCCTGATCCATCTGATTCGTCCGTGACCACAGATATGCTGTCCAGCTGTTCACCTGTTCTTTCATTTAGATTTTATGCAAAGCAACGATCTGTGGCACATCCTTCTATTTAGCTGATGGATTTGCCCCACCGTTTATTACCATTTATTACTGTTTATTACCATTTATTACTGTTTATTACCGTTTATTACTGTTTATTACCGTTTATTACATGCATGTTTAAAAATGCATGTCATTTGGGATTGTTGACTTTATCAAGTGGAATATTTGCATCTTTATTAAATCCTGAATGACATCCTGCAGCCACTCTTTCCCCTGCAGACAGATGATTGGTGTTAATTGACTTTAATTGATGTTTCTTTGTTTTTAAATGATGGTCTATTGTTTTATATGCACAATCTATTATTACATTTGAAGTTGAGCAAAATAAATTAAATCTGTCTGCATGCAATGTACCAGGTGGAAAAATGCACTCTTTGCTCAAAGAACTTTCCCTTCTCTGACTCTAGTATTAGGTCAGCAAATTGTTTTTATAATCGTCTCAATTAGCCTCTTAATTGTACATATTTGGTTTCTCTCAATTGTATAATTAGTCACTTGATTGTGCCGTTCGAGTGCCTACAGGGACCACTGGAGGACCTTTGAATTACAAGTTTAAATCCCTGCGAGTCACAAGATAAACTGGTGGCCCTAGTCATGGTTAGTACTTTGTTGCATGTATTGACTACTTGAAGTGTGTGACCCACAGACATCAGAAGGTGCTGAGTATCTTCTCTGGTGATGCTCTGCCAGGCCTGTACTGCAGCCATATTCAGCTCCTGCTTGTTTCGGTGGCTAGTTGCGTTAAGTTCTCTTCAGCATATGAAACACATGTTCAATTGGTTTCAGATCGGGTAACTGACTTAACTGGGCCATAGATGCCCAAACCATAACACCCCCATCACCATGTTTCACAGATGAGTTGGAATGCTTTGGATCTTGGGCAGTTCCTTTTGGCCTCCACACTGCTCTTGCCCTCACTCTGATACAAAATAATCTTGTCTCATCTGTCCACAAGACCTTTTTCCAGAACTCTGCAGGTTCTTTTAGGTACTTTAGCTTTTTATCCTTGTGACTGTAACCTGGCCATCCTGTTTTTACGGCTAACTAGTGGTTTGTATCTTACAGTGTACCCTCTGTAGTTCTGTTTGTGAAGGCCCATGGCAATTACTGAGCTCACCAGTGCTCTATTTCCTCTTAAAGGGGAATTCCACCAAAAAATGATGTCTGATTTGTAGAAGAGTAGCTGTCCTCTTGATTAAAATGAGCTCTCAGCCAACTTTTTACCTGTAGTGAGAGCAGAGATACAACCCCAAACTACTGCACACGTTCCAGGTGCCTGTTTTACTGTGGACTACAACAGCCAGGGACTTATGGGCGGGTGTCAGACAATGCCAGTCACAGGTTGCCACTCCTATGGAATACAAACTGGGGCTGGGTGTTACTACTAATCATGCGTGGAAGCCGTTCTTCGAGAGAGGCTGGCAAGTTAGCCACTAACGTTACAGTTCTACTGAAAAAATGTCACCATCTGGAATCTCCAGAGCAAAAAGGGGGAAATACATTCATTAAGTTTTATTTAGGAAAACAGCCCTTCATTTATCTACTTTTGGTATAGTGAACCCATATTAGCTAGCCTAGCCAGAAGTCTGCGACACTTACTCATTACTCATTTCTCCTCCCGGTCCACCAGTCATCGTTTACCCGAGGCACTCTCCCCCGGGTCGGCTGCATGTAACCGGCTGCCGCCTCGGCTAATCTCACCTCAGCCGTGTATTTGGGCACAAAACGGTAGCCTTCCAACTCTGATTCAAGTAAAATATCTTGGAACGTGTTGTCATCCAGTGTATAGTCCACATAATCTTTGGAAGCCATTGTACTGGAATAACTGGTAACATAGCTAAGGAGTCTTTGAGCTAGCTCGCAAGCTAATACTGTTTATAGTTATAACGGGTTCACCGTCTCTCTGGCCGTTCAGAGCACTTGCCTACTATTGAGCATGACAGTTGAGTATACTTAAAAAAACTGTTAAGTGTGCAACAAAACAGTGAGCAGTAGCTATACAGTACACATTAGGCTACACAGGACGCAGCTACATAGGGCTCTGATTCGGACACAGCCTCTCTCTCCCTCACTGTCACGCCTCCTTCAGCATGACTTACCCACTGTAGTTTTTAAAAAATGAGGAAGGGTAGAGGTATACGTCATTTTGCCTCGACCATATTTGTAACTTTAGCTGTCAATATATCAGTTAACATATGTGACCCGGTACGGACTTTGAATACATGTCTCGCATGTCTCTATTTTATAGGAGAGGCAAAAGATGTAATAAACTATCCGGTCAAAATTGAGTTAATACCAGAATCGCAATTCTGTATTATCACATCTACCAATCACCTAAATTTCTAAATTCTAATTGTTGTGTACATTGTCATGGGGATTCAGCCTCATTTTATTTCTGTGGTCGTTCTCCCTTGGAGCGGCTAGAGGGCGCTCTTGCCTTACTTTTCCGTCCTCTGCTCCGGGTTTTCGCTCTCCCTTTTCCTAATTCCCTGCACCTGACCTTGTTACCGGGCGGCCATATAAACCCTGTGTTTTCCTTTGTTCAGTGCTTAGTTGTTGTCTTGCGACTTCACTTAGCCGGTAAGGTATAGGACTTGGGATTCCTGTTTACCTTGTTGTTTCAAATAAGCAAAGCAGGAAGTACCCTTAGCAAATTAGTTAGGTTTAGAAAGGCTTTGCCTTTCTTTTGCTTCTATTCCTTTTGCTTTTTCCTTTGGAGGGTTACCTCAGATTTACCTCTCTCGTCTGCTTTCTTTGTTGAAAGTGAGAGGTCTTTTCTTTTGTTTCACTACCACTCGTATCCTTGAGTTCTTGCCCTGTTAGGGTCACTTTAATTTCTTTCCTGTTTTATTCGCCTCCTTTATTTTCGTTCCTTATTTTTGAGTGTTGAGGCGAATTCTCCCCTTTTATCCCCTTTCGCGAATTGTTTTCGCGTTTGTGGCTGTTCCTATGGGGATAGCTTTTAGAATCCCTTTTCGCGTCTGGTCCTCCAAACCCGACCCCATATGTGGAATTTGTTAAATATAGGGACTAGTTAGACATCCAGAGCCCACCACGCATAAGAAATAACTTTGACTCACTGGTTTTAAAGATAGACATAAACATACTTTATCGGTCTCTGCGATGACAAGTTACAATCAAATGTAATACTAATGCTCTAGTGTTATAAAGTATTCATTTTTAATGACAAAAAATGACGTTCTTTTCTTCTTCTGTTGTCCGAAATGAGCCTTCTTCTTCCTTCTTCTGTGGAGTAGACACATGGAATATCTGCTTGAGCATCATGGATATTGTAGTATTTGAAATACCAAACTAACAAAAAAAAAAAAAACATGATTTCTCCTAAACGTTTGTTTACGAAACATTCGTAACCGAGGCACAGCCGTGTTTAAAATCCGCAATAAGTCACTTAATAACATTTATTTTAAAAGAAGTTTTTACAATAGCAAAGTATTACAGCCACCAGCTGCGATAGGTAGGCTACTCGCTGTGGAAATATCAACTGTAGGCATTCTGGACATTGGCGAAATGGAATAAGATAAACTCTTTAGTTGTAACTTCATGCAGGTAGGATATTTGGTTTCTTTTTAATATCGGAACACGATGCCACACTTTTAGCGTGTAGAAACAGTGCATTTTATGCAGTTTATTGTCTGGGACTGTGGCAAGATGAAGCTCGTAAACAGTCTGGTCTAGCACCCTGCTGTTTTAGAGACATGCAGTACAACTAGAGACGGCGATGCTTTCGCAAGTGAAGCGATGAAACGTTTTAACAATCACGCATCGGAACTTTGCCGGTTTTCTTAAAGTAATGTATAATCTCGGAGAAACGTGCATACTATATTTGTGACGGATACGACTACCACTAGGGAGGCACAGTGGATAGGGCTACTTCTCAACTCATTTCGCGATATTTTTCTTATTATAAATGTGAGAAATTTCTGTATAACAGGTTACTTTATTTTCGACTTTCTCCAAACAGCTAGAAACTGTTTTAAAATGCCCTTTTAAACAATCACTTTGAATCACCTGTTTTTACAAACTATTTCCACAATGTTGATTGGTAGGCTAATAATGATTTTTTTCACATCTTTCTTTGTGCACCAAGCGAACCTGCTTTAATCAGCGACTTGTTGAAGCAAGTGCACTGATTTAGAATTTATTTTAATTTTTTTAATTGCACTTAATGTTCTACTATGACACTGATCTGACTTCTCACAATGCCTTAGGGTGGTTTAACCACCATGTTTGTGAATTAAGCTCTTTTCCCTCAACTTATTCAAGACTCAAACTAAGTATTCAACAGTTTACACCATTCAGTTATCAACTTAAATAATTTCACTGATGTTAAACAGTCACATGATAGATAGGGGAGGATACTGACACAATCCTTGAATCTGCCATTAGTCCTCCAAGATACAGATGCAAATTAGTTTGGGGGCAGACAAGCATTCATATGCAAGGTATTGTGGGATAGGTACTTGGCAAGAAGTAATTAGCTGTTGATGAGGGCTATCAAAATGTGTGGGCACTCTTTGAAGTATTATTGCTATATTTCAATAGGGAGAGCAGTTATCAATGTTTTGAAGTTATATGATAATGGAGGAATCATGCCAAAATAATTAGGGAAGTGGAAAATGAAAAAGGATGAGGATTTTAAGCAAAATCAGAGGTTAAATCTCATGTATGAATTTTTTCATATTTTTATGAATTTATGGTTCAAACACTATTATAATCAAACTTATTCAAAATCATACCAAGCACTGAGTTAGGGACTACACAAATATACCAATTCCATACAATAGTTCCTGGTTTGAGGGTGTATTTTATGATGAGAAAGGGCAGAATTCACAACAAAATCTTTAAAGCCAGTTTTCTCAAATCTGTGTTTTGCAAAATCACAATATTCAAACAGTCATATCTCCA
Organism: Synaphobranchus kaupii; assembly: GCA_029718625.1. NCBI lineage: Eukaryota > Metazoa > Chordata > Actinopteri > Anguilliformes > Synaphobranchidae > Synaphobranchus > Synaphobranchus kaupii. The sequence goes on along the minus strand of CM056392.1, from coordinate 599,358 downwards.
GAAATATCATATTTACTCAATCTCATCAAGTGATACCTCATTTTGTAGCTCTGATTCTGATTCTATTTTAACATGAGATGAAAAACTCAAAAAGTAAAATTTTGAAATGTATCCAAAGCAGGGATCCAGTGACATATTGTTTTGGCCAGCCACAAAGAGAGACTTAATTAGCTGCACCTTCATCTGTTAAATAAGCTTAATGTTGTTTTTTGGTGTAATTTCCCTGTAATGATGTTCGAAACAGTTGGTTTCTGAAGCCTAAGGTCATAGCGGCTTTCTGAAGCCTAAGGTCATAGTGGCTTTCTGAAGCCTAAGGTCATAGTGGCTTTCTGAAGCCTAAGGTCATAGCGGATTTCTGAAGCCTAAGGTCATAGTGGCTTTCTGAAGCCTAAGGTCATAGCGGATTTCTGAAGCCTAAGGTCATAGTGGCTTTCTGAAGCCTAAGGTCATAGTGGCTTTCTGAAGCCTAAGGTCATAGTGGCTTTCTGAAGCCTAAGGTCATAGCGGATTTCTGAAGCCTAAGGTCATAGTGGCTTTCTGAAGCCTAAGGTCATAGCGGATTTCTGAAGCCTAAGGTCATAGCGGCTTTCTGAAGCCTAAGGTCATAGTGGCTTTCTGAAGCCTAAGGTCATAGTGGCTTTCTGAAGCCTAAGGTCATAGCGGATTTCTGAAGCCTAAGGTCATAGTGGCTTTCTGAAGCCTAAGGTCATAGCGGCTTTCTGAAGCCTAAGGTCATAGTGGCTTTCTGAAGCCTAAGGTCATAGTGGCTTTCTGAAGCCTAAGGTCATAGCCGATTTCTGAAGCCTAAGGTCATAGTGGCTTTCTGAAGCCTAAGGTCATAGCGGATTTCTGAAGCCTAAGGTCATAGTGGCTTTCTGAAGCCTAAGGTCATAGTGGCTTTCTGAAGCCTAAGGTCATAGTGGCTTTCTGAAGCCTAAGGTCATAGTGGCTTTCTGAAGCCTAAGGTCATAGTGGCTTTCTGAAGCCTAAGGTCATAACGGCTTTCACTGGCACAACTCTGGTCGTCATGTTGACAACGCCAAAAACAGACTCCAAAAGAAATCAAAAACCTAGAATCAAGATAAGATACTTTCTACATGGTGAAACCAAAATGTAAATACAGCACAGGTCAGCAGCCAATTATGGCCTTGAGCAAGGCCTTGGGAACAAGGCACATGGATTATGTGATTAAATTGAAAACTGGCAGACACTGCAGCCCTCCAAGACAGGTGTTAAACCTGCATGCAGACACTGTGGCCCTCCAGGACTGGATTCTGACACTTTAACCCTATGAATTCTGGGATGTTGCTTAATTTGATGAGTGGTGTGATAGATAGTGCTAGATAATATTTTGTAAGCTACCTGTATATGCTTGGTATTGTTTAGTATGAATTATTTTAAAGGACAACTTACCAAGTGTAAAATCAAATACATCACGTGTGAAAACCATAAAAAACACTTCATCTTCAAAGATGATACGTAGGTGTGCATATCCAGAGGAAAGCTTCAACCCTGTAAGGACAGAAAAGTACAATGTTTGAGATATTTGGTTACTCATGAACACAACTCAGCCTTGTGTTTTTGCTGCACAATAAATCCACTATGATCAGAATTCCATTTGGACATGCTGTATAAGGACACCAGTAAGGTGTAAAGGTTCATTTGGACATGCTTTATAAGGACACCAGTAAGGTGAAACAGTACATTTGGACATGCTTTATAAGGACACCAGTAAGGTGTAAAGGTCCATTTGGACATGCTGTATAAGGACACCAGTAAGGTGTAAAGGTCCATTTGGACATGCTGTATAAGGACACCAGTAAGGTGAAGTGGTCCATTTGGACATGCTTTATAAGGACACCAGTAAGGTGAAGTGGTCCATTTGGACATGCTGTATAAGGACACCAGTAAGGTGAAGTGGTCCATTTGGACATGCTGTATAAGGACACCAGTAAGGTGAAGTGGTCCATTTGGACATGCTGTATAAGGACACCAGTAAGGTGTAAAGGTCCATTTGGACATTCTGTATAAGGACACCAGTAAGGTGAAACAGTCCATTTGGACATGCTTTATAAGGACACCAGTAAGGTGAAACGGTCCATTTGGACATGCTTTATAAGGACACCAGTAAGGTGTAAAGGTCCATTTGGACATGCTTTATAAGGACACCAGTAAGGTGAAACAGTACATTTGGACATGCTGTATAAGGACACCAGTAAGGTGTAAAGGTCCATTTGGACATGCTGTATAAGGACACCAGTAAGGTGTAAAGGTCCATTTGGACATGCTGTATAAGGACACCAGTAAGGTGTAAAGGTCCATTTGGACATGCTGTATAAGGACACCAGTAAGGTGAAACGGTCCATTTGGACATGCTGTATAAGGACACCAGTAAGGTGTAAAGGTCCATTTGGACATGCTGTATAAGGACACCAGTAAGGTGTAAAGGTCCATTTGGACATGCTGTATAAGGACACCAGTAAGGTGTAAAGGTCCATTTGAACATGCTGTATAAGGACACCAGTAAGGTGTAAAGGTCCACTTGGACATGCTGTATAAGGACACCAGTAAGGTGTAAAGGTCCATTTGGACATGCTTTATAAGGACACCAGTAAGGTGTAAAGGTCCATTTGGACATGCTGTATAAGGACACCAGTAAGGTGTAAAGGTCCATTTGGACATGCTGTATAAGGACAGCAGTAAGGTGTAAAGGTCCATTTGAACATGCTGTATAAGGACACCAGTAAGGTGTAAAGGTCCATTTGGACATGCTGTATAAGGACACCAGTAAGGTGTAAAGGTCCATTTGGACATTCTGTATAAGGACTCCAGTAAGGTGCGTTTATGTGCAGTTGCCTAAACATTCCACTAATAGTCAGACAAAGAAAATTCTACCATGACAACTATATCCCTACCTATCAATATTTCAAGTTAATCACCTGACAATCAAACTGAAAAAAAAATACATTATGCAAAACAATAAGAACTATGGAACAGAACTAGGCAACCTTCACCTTACCCATCCTATTTAACTATACCATAGCAAGCCAGACCTTCACCTTACCCATCCTATTTACCCATACCATAGCAAGCCAAACCTTCACCATACCCATCCTATTTACCCATACCATAGCAAGCAAAACATTCACCTTACCCATCCTATTTACCCATACCATAGCAAGCCAAACCTTCAACTTACCCATCCTATTTACCCATACCATAGCAAGCCAGACCTTCACCTTACCCATCCTATTTACCCATACCATAGCAAGCCAGACCTTCACCTTACCCATCCTATTTACCCATACCATAGCAAGCCAGACCTTCACCTTACCCATCCTATTTACCCATACCATAGCAAGCCAGACCTTCACCTTACCCATCCTATTTACCCATACCATAGCAAGCCAGACCTTCACCTTACCCATCCTATTTACCCATGCCATAGCAAGCCAGACCTTCACCTTACCCATCCTATTTACCCATACCATAGCAAGCCAGACCTTCACCTTACCCATCCTATTTACCCATACCATAGCAAGCCAGACCTTCACCTTACCCATCCTATTTACCCATGCCATAGCAAGCCAGACCTTCACCTTACCCATCCTATTTACCCATACAATAGCAAGCCAGACCTTCACCTTACCCATCCTATTTACCCATACCATAGCAAGCCAGACCTTCACCTTACCCATCCTATTTACCCATACCATAGCAAGCCAGACCTTCACCTTACCCATCCTATTTACCCATGCCATAGCAAGCCAGACCTTCACCTTACCCATCCTATTTACCCATACAATAGCAAGCCAGACCTTCACCTTACCCATCCTATTTACCCATACCATAGCAAGCCAGACCTTCACCTTACCCATCCTATTTACCCATACCATAGCAAGCCAGACCTTCACCTTACCCATCCTATTTACCCATGCCATAGCAAGCCAGACCTTCACCTTACCCATCCTATTTACCCATACCATAGCAAGCCAGACCTTCACCTTACCCATCCTATTTACCCATACCATAGCAAGCCAAACCTTCACCTTACCCATCCTATTTACCCATACTATAGCATGCCAAACCTTCACCTTACCCATCCTATTTACCCATACCATAGCAAGCCAGACCTTCACCTTACCCATCCTATTTACCCATACCATAGCAAGCCAGACCTTCACCTTACCCATCCTATTTACCCATACCATAGCAAGCCAATTGTATTGCCTATTATTTATGCATTATGCACTACTAATTAAATAGATTAATAAGTCTATATAATGGCATAATATATAAACCTTACCATTCCTGCATCTATAGTAATGACCTGCAGACCTGGCATGTACTTTTCCATACAATACTATACCCAGCAAAACACAAAACATGCATGGAGGCAAATGTTCTAGATCTATAGTAAGAAAGAGGTCCTTCAGACATTCTTACTGTAATATGTATTTATGATTGAAATGCATGCGTTCTTTGACAGTTTATTTCAGTGAAACAGTGATACTTTGAGTTTGAAATGCTGTTTTCTGAAAGAAAGGCAGGCTGCACTTATGACATTTAGAAACCTATCATTACTTACGGTAAGTTCTGCACAATTACATAATGATGTTGTATGTTCTACCTGACATCTGCAGCCAAACACTGATTTTGCGTAAAATGTATTTGTGTAACATGTATTTCACTATATTGTAAAATATAGTCTTACCTGAAGAAAAAACTGCAGATAAACTGCGCAATAGCACAACTGCAAACATGATTCCAGGAAATAGTTTTCTTGCTGCATCTGGGTCACGGTACGTCAAATACTCATGGAGAACAACTGATGTGAAGAGAAATGAGAGAGAATTAAATTATGCAGAGAACACTGAAGCAAAATTAAAACAAAGAAGGATCATATATATATATATATCGCAATAGGTGCGACTACATTGTAAAGTTATTGTGTCATTTGTACGCCGTTTTAATATTTTGTGGACCAATCCGGGACAGTTTACTGTGCAGCACTAGTATCTCATGCGCATAGTGGACGAGCCAGACCCGGCCCGGACCCGGACCGGATATAATGTCCATATTAGAATCCCTCCACTCCCTACTGCGCAGTCTCTGGCTCCAATGTCTGTACAACATGGCAGCACTTCCGCTGTTTCAAAAAGCTTTTCACCAGCCTGTGGAAAGTTCATGGGTGACGTCACAGTCACTTTGTCCTTATTTTTCTACGGTTTACGGTTGAGACTCAAGTTTGAGAACGATTAGCATAACGATAACTGATATAGCCTCATTTACATATATAGTTGTGTAAATCGGCCTTACAGTTCATGAGAAGATTTTTTAAGTATTTCTTGTATGTTTAAAAATGGCCAAAAATGCCAAATACTGAATCTCTTGTGGCAGCCATGATTTGTGTCCCATCATATACAAAATGGATTTATGTTATAGCACTCCCTTTAGGCCCACCAGGTCTGAGAATGATTAGCATAACGATAACAGACACAGCTTAATTTACATATTTTGTTATTTATGGAACTGATTCATTTGCATGTAGCATTGTTTTTCTTTTGATATAGGAACTTTTCCTTTCCAGACTTAAGGACCAGTACAAACATCCTATGTACCAATTGTTCTGTCGATTCAAAATAGTGGAAAATCCAATCTGGTGCATCTTTTAGATATTTTTTTTTTCGCTTTAGGAGTCAGATCTGGCAGTGTTGGCTTTGTGTCTCTATGACAAACGGTTCAAAAGTGTCACTGTTTGTTATAGCACCCCCGCCAGGAATTATTGTGCCAAAATTATTGTGAGGGTGTGGCTTTGGATCCTCTACCTACCTGCCAAATTTGCCAAATCTGATGATTTGCCAAGTGACAAATGTTTGAAAGACTGGGGCTGCAGTCCAATCCGTTAAATGTTCTTCCCTCCTGAACTTCCCCTCACCACTTCCCCTTGGGGGAATCCCTTTAGAAACGGAAGTTGTGCGTTTCCAAGGGCGAGTGCGGTCCAATCCGTTAGAAATGCAAGTGAAGTACGTGAAATTAGTCCCTCAACCCTCGATTTAGCTCGAAGGAATGAGTCCTGTTACGATCCGAAACCCACCCACATTACAATAACCGAGTGGTTACAAAGGGTCTAACAAATGTGTGCCAACTCAAATAAGCCTGTAAAAAACACAGACAAGAAAATCAAAACAGATTTTTATTTTAAATTAGAAGAATCTCGGCAGCAGCGGTGAAACCAGAGGAAGCTCATAAGCCAACTCACCTGATCTATTACTCACCTGGGCCCCGTTTCCCAAAAGGATCTTAGAGTAAAGATCATCTTAGGCCATGTTGTTTTTATATTACTTTAATTGTTTGTTTTTTGTCATTTGTTTTTTGTCTTTCTCCCTCTATTTTTAATATTGTTTTTATGTAATGTCAGTAAATTTTAATCATACAATTAATAAAGCACAAACACAAAACAATCTAAGATGATCTTAACTCTAAGATGCTTTTGGGAAACGGGGCCCTGATCTATTAGTCTTTAAAAGCAGTTCTAGCTCACCCGAAAAGCAAAAGGTGCACGGGAGCAAAACAAAAGTCTTCCGTAGGCTCGCTATGCTTCTCTATCTGTTCCTTTCTATTAAAAGGCGACATTATAAAAATAAGGTGAGACCTTCCTCCCAAAATGACCGATGTAGGCTTCCTCCCAAAATGGCCAATGTAGGCTTCCTCCCAAAATGACTGATGTAGGCTTCCTCCCAAAATGGCCAATGTAAGCCGTTTCACGCAGTACAAAATAAGTGGCTGCAAATAAAACTGACGCCAGAATAACAATTTAAAATATGCGCTTCAGCATGACAGCAAGCCTGGCAACATGCATGCAGCAAACCAAAGAAAAGGACGAACAAACTCCCAACTAGAGAAATGCCACAAGTATATATGCTCCCCTGGTAATCAGGCACAGGTGTCTTCAACTGACAATCACGACCCAGGTGAGTCGAATGAAACAAGTCAGCATACAAGAGTTAAAGGGCCACACTCGCAAGGCAGCATAGGGACGTAACGGTTGAAATGCAAGACTGCAGACTTTGGGCAGTGAAATTACCCAGAATGCTTTACTGTAACCCCAAGCTTCCTGTTTCGAAAGTTTAAATTTAACCCCTTTGTGCATCTCCTGAGAAAAATCCTAAGAAAAGAGAAAGTGGCACCCAACTATAAGAGATATTTTAAAAGTTTTTTATTGCACAACTGAAATGTTGAATAAATTAGGAAATAACATTGATTTGGTGTTTTGATAAAATTGCTTTTAAACGTATCTCCAGCGAATAGTTTCATGTCATAGCCTACTAGGATGCAGTATTAGAATAATTATTTCAGAAATAGTTAACAATAACTAGCTACATAATCAGCTCGTTGCAGTTCAGCGAGATCCAGCAAATGAGCCAGTGCAAGCTTACATGGGCAATATTACAAATAGCTACATTTTGTTTGCATTTTATATTCAATACAGGTTGCTCGCCTCTTATGTTTTATACTTCTGTGCCACCTGCAAAGCAATCTATGCGTCCACCGTTTTGATTGTAGCGTATTAATATATAATTTATTGGGAGGTAGCCTATTTTGTAACATAAAGGGCCTGATTTACTAAGACCTTTAGTGGGTGCAAAACCATTTGGCACACGCAAATCCTATAACATGACCAATGATTGGTGCAAAACAAATTCCATGACCAATCATTGGTCATGTTATTGGTTTTGCGTGTGCCAAATGGTTTTGCACCCGCTAAAGGTCTTAGTAAATCAGGCCCAAAGTGTATTACTCCCCATTCCTGCTTATGAGGTATTTTAAAGTGCTGTCTATCAATAAGTTGATTGTCAATCATTTTCTAGTTTGCTCTTTTGCCAGAATAAAAATTGAGATGTTGGTTGGAGCTTGCCGTCTTATGCAATTTATTGGAAAGTTTTGCACAAACTAATTTTGCACAAACTCATGGTCTGCTGGCGTCACTGGCTCTGGCGAATATCCAAGTGTAAGTGCGGTCCAATTCAAAAATAATTCCGCTCCCTCCCTTGCTCCTCCCCGTTGGTTCGAGTGTCGACTCGTGTTGTTTTGGTGCTGCGTCACATTCTCCCAAGTGGAAGTGGCGAGGGGAAGTGCAGGAGGACATAACATTTAACGGATTGGACCGCAGTCTTGTTCTCAGACTTAGTCTCTGTGTTAATTTGCATCTTTGCCACCTTTTAAGTTCTGCTTTTGGGTCCTCCCTCTGAGAATTTGTGATATAAAGGTTAATGCTAAAATAATATCAATAACTTGTTTGTTTAACTTTTAAACAATGTGATATAATAATGAAAATGCAACCTATGTTGTTGAGCCACCAAAAGTATTTTATTTAATGTGTATCTGTTAGGTGTCGTGGGGGAAGGACCCAAACGCAGGCAGGAGTATGAAAAAAACCGAAGTTTTAATAAGGGGCAAGGCAGCAATCCGTGGTGAGACAGGCTTGGTCAAAAACCGGGGAGACAGGGCAACGGTACAAAGCACAGTCCAAAGAATGGTAAAAGAACAGGCAGGGGTCGTAACCAGGAAGGCACAGCAAAGGCACAAAGACAGTAAACAAAAATCAGAGTCGCGAGAACACAGGCAGAGGTCAAAAACCGGGGAGGCAGAGGAGGAACAAAAAGAAAACAAAACAGACTTAAAACAGAAATGAAACAACCACGGGTAACGGACAAGGGGTACAAAAAACTCGGAAACAAATACTCAGCAACTATTAAACAACTAGGAATCAAAAAATCTAGTGAGGAACTCGCGAAGACGGACTGAAATAACAGGGGTAAAATACACAGGGAGAGACAGACATAATGGGAATCAGGTGTGCAGAAACAGGGAGGGGAGATTGCTCACAGGTGAGCACAATGAAATGATAAGGGAAGCTGATAGTACAATAACGAGGGAACACATAAGACGCGGACCGGACTAGCACATAACATATAGACTATACATGACATGGATCGGAGAAGACCCGTGCACACAACGAGGTAGAGGAATGCGGAAATCAGATGCAGCTGAAACAAGTAGGGAATCACAGTAAGATATTCAGAGATAGGACAGAAGAAACAAAAGACAGGTGCAGATGGAAACTGAGATTGCATTAGTAAATTAGTAGGTTAGTAGAAACTCTAATTCCCTGACGTTAGTAAATTAGTTGATTAGTATTATTTACAAGTTAGTCGTTAGTGTATTAGTAAGAAACCTAATTATAAGCGGTTAGTAATGATTAGTCGATTAGTATTATAAACAAAAGTAATTAGTGAAGAAGGAAGTAAACGAGAGTGGAAATACAGCGAAACCCGAAATCACCAAAGGCTCCCGAATAGTGTGACGACGACAGGGAGTGACAGTAATACCAAACATGGAACAGTGAAAGCTCAAAAATAATCAGAATAAATAAACATGGTAAAAATCAGAAACATAAATGAAACAAACTAACAGGCAGAATACAGAAACCTAACAGTATCTTGCACTATTTGATGGGTGTAGAGCCGGTCGCCAACCTTCCAGGGGCTCTATCTTGGCGATCTTGGCGCTTGGTCTAAGCGCATGGCGTAAAGTCCATTTAGGGCGTGTCCAAGTCCACTTTTGCTATTTTAACAGCGTGTTTTTTGGGCGCTAAGCACAGCGCAAGGTGAAAATGGGCTGAACCTAGTCTCTTCATTAATTATAGGTGTGTCTTGGGCGTGACATGCAATAAACCAATCAAAATGTCATATCCCATTCCCTTTAAATGTCTGCTTTTCCACCTTGGCGGATTGCTTGATGGCGAAACAGACATGCTCGTGCGTGTTTAGTGCGATCAAGGAATAGGCTAAATGGATCAATAGTATGATCAATATTATTCAGACTAACCATTAGCCTATGAGTTCCCGGTAATTCCCGACAGGGCTGTTATTTTACAAAATATATGCGGTTAAATTTCGTTAAAAGGACCTGCAACAGCTGAGAATAAGCTATCAATGGCTTCAGTCTCACCTTAGAAAACGCCAAATTAACCTGCTTGTTCAACGAATTTTGTTTGATTATGCAATGAAAGTGTCAAACATCAATTCCATGAGGCTGTTCTCATAGAGTTCTCGAAGTTCAAGCTTCATCCGAAGTTCATTAGGCTACTTGCATAATAGCCTAATATTGATTAATAACATAAATACCGTTATTTTGCCTTAATGATGACACTAAATACAATAAATCTGTCAGGTTGGCAACCCATAGGTTTAGCATATTTTCCCTTATTTTATAATGTCCTGCTTATGGAAATGTGACCAACCTGTTTTACTCGTAGCGTAATGCTTTAAAACAATCCACTTTCCCAGGAAGACCGTGAAACATGCGACTTACAGCAGGGGAAACAGACCTGCTCCTGCAGAGAATGGCATTAAAATTAACTGTGAATTAATTGTGTAACGTGCTGCAAATTTGTCTTCATTTCTAATTAGATGCTTAGTTCTCTTTAAAATCGTTTTGTTCAGTTATGGAATAACAGGTGAAATCAGCTGGGTTTTAATAAGCTGAGGTATGGAAACCTGGTCACTGTAATTTAAAAAATATGAAGGACGAAGAATATTAAGGTTCATATTCAGTTAACATGGTGACATTTATCTCCGTTGTTTAACCGTAGGCTATGGAAACAAACCTTGCACAGCGAATCCGCTGTAGCTTAGGCTATTTGAAAAACAATAAATGCAATATTCACTGGACAAGGTTTTGAACGTTTTTCAGTCAAAACCATTCTATTTACTTACAGGCTGTAGGTCTAGAGAGCTGTATTGTAGCTAATGACATCTGAAGCGACATCTGAAACTCAAATGTCCGTATTGCAGTGCGTGAGTTTTCCACTGAATGACAATTCACGCATTAGGTGTAAATGACAATTCGCGCATTAGGGTTGATATAGGTGTTATCAGCAAATGTAAAGCCATTTTTAATGGATAGCCATTGTCCCGTAACAGAAGATTGTCCCCCCAGAAGATTACAGGAATTATTGGCAAATATAGGCTAAGTCATAGATTGATCTATAGCCTACATGTAACCTTACACGTACCATCGCACATCGCCTGGATGTTGATGGAGTGGGCTGAAAGCAATTTAATTCGGCATTCCCCTTCGCTGAGGGACAGGTAGCTATGTGGTCTTTGACCAATGGACCCTTTTATTATTAAATAACAATATTTCACATTGTAATCTTGATATTTTTTAGTCATGCTTGTGCGCGCCCCTGTGTGTAACAGACAGGAGGGTGTACGCGCGTTGTGCACAGGCTTATGTAGACGCACTTATATGCGCCGGTAAAATAACATGTAAACAACTGCGACATGGCTTTAGACCAGGTTTGTGGTGGTTTTAGTGCAAGCGCTTTCTGCTGGCTCAAGATAGCAATACGCCAAAAACATTCCTAGCCACTCCTCATCTTAAGACCAACACGCCCAGTTCACTTGTAATGGGCGCAAGAATACATGGTATTTAAACGGTGTGAACACAAGGCGTTATAATGAACTATGCGCCGGGTGTAAGATAGCAAAGACACTTGCGTTTGGGTTAGCGCCGCTTAGCGCTGGGTGTAAGATAGCAAAGACACTTGCTTTTGGGTTAGCGCCGCTTAGCGCCGGGTGTAAGATAGGGCCCCAGGTGTCTGTGTTATGTGTTCATGCATTTAAATGTGCGGTGGTCATAACCTCACCAAAATAGCACAATATGGCAGCGTTTGTGTTTAAACCTGGTCTGGGCTGGTTTAAAACACAAATGCATTATTGAACACCACATTTGCACAGCGCTGAATGTTTCCACCAACATGCCCCTAATTTACACTTTTTAAACCATG
>CM056392.1:511658-587478 GCA_029718625.1 Synaphobranchus kaupii | reverse complement strand
AGCGAGTCCAGCCGAATTACCCTCAAATATACAGAAACTGTTTCAAAAGAGAGATGACATGCATAACTTAAGAGGAAACATGATATATAAACAAAAAACTATAAAGTCAACTCTCAGAGGACATTCATTATCCATTGTGGGGGTTAAGCTCTGGAACGGTTTACACGATGAGCTTAAAATGTCTATAAACCTAAAGACCTTCAAGAGTAAGATAAGATGTAAGATGGTAGGAAATTATCAAATGGGGACTGTCTGCTGTTGAAATGAAACAAATGAAACAAATTGTTTTGACCAATGTATGACATGTATATTCAAATTCAACTTATTTGGACTTTAATGTCTATTTTATTTTACTTTAGCTTATTTTTTCTTTCTCAAACTGTTTTGTTATAAAGAAAATTCAGTTATGCTGTTGTGATACAAAAAATTTGTTTTAAACAAATGTATATTATGAACATGTAAAATAATGAGGGAAATGGGGCGGGACTATGATAAGCAGGCTGCTTTTTCCCGTATCCCTTTTCGGCAAGTAATGTGTTTTGTCAGGGCATATTACAGAAATTGTGATAATGTGTAACTATATGCATGCCGAAATAAATAAATAAATAAAAACCACTTCAGTAGTCTTCTATACTCTCTACAATAATTACAGTAATGTAACTTTATGGTTTCTATGGATATCTACAGTGCTTAGAGAAATGTATAGTGTAATGTTGTTTTGTCTTACATTTATGAAATATGTGTAGCCTATAATGTGTATATACTTTTCACAGAATAGAAAGACGGCCAGCAAGCGGTGGCAGAGGCCGGAAAAAAAGGGAGCATTTCCGTATGTCACGCGAAACCTTCGACTACGTTTTAGGTCTCTTAGAACCATCCCTCAGGCGAAAAACCACGGGCTGGCGGAAACCACTTGAGCCTCGTTTGAGACTGGCAATCGTCTTGTGGTGGTATGCCACTCCGAGTGAGTACAGGGCGATTGCCTGTCTTTTTGGTGTGGGGATTTCAACGGTATGTACGCTAGTACGCCAGGTGACATCTGCACTGAAGACCCTGTGCAAAAGGTTCATCTGTCTGCCAAAAGGAGAAAGTCTTCAAAACACGATCGAGGGGTTTGAAGCGCGTGGGTACAGGATGTGTGCTGGTGCCATAGATGGGAGCCACATTCCTATCATCTCACCCCAGGAGGACCAGGCCGCCTACTACAACCGCAAAGGGTGGCATTCGATTGTGTTGCAGGCTGTTGTGGACCACAATTTCTGGTAAGTGTTGAATCCTAAACTAATAGTGATCTAAAGTAAATAACGATATTCAGTAAATGTTGCTAGCTACATTGAAGCTACTTTGTAATTAATGCAGTTGGTAATGTGGCATTTGAGGGCATGGTTATGACATAACTGAGTGATTGAATAAAACATACTTGTGGTGCCCAAAACTAATATGCATACTATGGGAGACAGAGCCTTCTCTAGCTATGCCCCCCGTTTATGGAATGCCCTGCCCCCTACTGCCCGTAATGCAGAAAGTACTGACCCTTTTAAATCTGGTTTAAAAACCCATATTTTTAGAGAGGTCTTAAAAAGACAAAATGTTTAGTTTTAATGTATGTGTATTCTAATTCATTAACTATCATTTTTATTTTATTTTTCTTCTTTAGCATTTTGGTTTTAAATTGTTTGTTTTCTCCTAATTTGTTACATTGTTATGTTTTGTTTATACATGTACAGTCTGTAATTTGTATTATTAATGTACTGGTATTTATTGTGTATGTACAGCACTTTGAGTTTGAGAAAAGTGCTATATAAATAAAATGTATTATTATTATTAGTAGTAGTAGTAGGCATATACCACTAAAAGCTAGAAATGGATGGCTAAGGAGGGGTTCTCTCTCTGATGTGATGAACAAACTGCACTCATACTATTATTTTTCTTAGTTTTACAGATGTGTACGTAGGTTGGCCCGGGCGTACCCACGACGCAAGAGTATTGGCCAACTCCTTCATCTATCTAACGGCCGAAGCCCAAGATGGATATTTGTTCCCCCGCGAGGTATGTCACTCAAAGTCTTTTAAATATTACTGAGTAATCTTGCTTATCATTAATTATTATTATTAATCACCGATATGACCGCGTTTGTTGCTTGCTGTAATCCAAAGTAGTACAAAAATGTACTTTTAATACGTTTTTGACCGCTCCGAGATTTTTCTAAGGTGTATTCAGCGCTCTACTCATTGAGCAAAGTGTTGTTATGGCTTTCTCAATCAATCAATATAGACCACAAGGTAAGTAAACAGTTGCTAGATTTTCTTTTTTTTTCCACAAATTGTTTCCACAGAAATCTATGGTGGTAAATGGAGTCGAGATACCAGTGCATCTTATCGGAGACCCTGCCTTTCCTTTAAAGAATTGGCTCATGAAAGGATTCACCAACCACCACCGTCTGACACCAGAGCAGCGCCACTTCAACTTCCGCTTGAGCTCGGCTCGGATGGTGGTTGAAAATGCCTTTTGGCGCCTCAAAGGCCGCTGGAGGTGCCTTCTCAAGCGTAACGATGTGGACATCACAATCATGTCTGACATTAACCCCTTTCACACATGCAGCCTTATCCGTAAATTTTCCGGAACATTGCCAGATAGGGGTCATGTGTGAATAAGAGCCGAAGTCGAAATTCCGGAATATCCACGCCGGCAATTTGCCGGCAAAAGACCTAGTGAGATTTCCGTAAAAGTTCCGTATCGATGTGACGTGTGAACAAAGCCAGAACATTACCGGATCAATTACGCACAACATTCTGACGTAAACACGGCGACGTGAGTGAACCCATCACAAACCTCTTGACCTCAAACGACCTCGATCGCCTCAACCCTAAACTGACAGCCTTAAATAGCAACATTATAATATGTCTAACTGGAGTGACTCAGAAATTGTCAAGCTTCTCAGCGTCCGTGCTGAAGAAGAAATATGTCGTAATCTGTCGGGTACCGTGAAAGACGCAGTCGTCTACGATAAAATAGCAACCTCGCTAGGTGCTCGCGGCATTCAACGGCAAAAGACGCAGGTAATCAGCAAACTGAAATACCTGCGAAGACAATTTTTAAAAATTAATGACTACCACAATACGAGTGGAAACGACCGAGTGAACTGGCCCAACTTCCAGATGTGCCAAGCCATCTGGGGTAACAGCCATTCGTCAAAAAAAAAAGTCAAAGAAACTCCTCAAAGTTGCCCCACCTTGACGTCTGATGCTAACGATGCTAACAGTACCAGTCGAGACGGGGGTAACGAGGAATCTGCTGCAGAAAGTAAGTAACGTTAACGTTAAGGATCAAATGACAGTCAGCTGAAAAAACAAACATTGCTTACAAATAATGTCTGAATTGTAATGTAATTGAAGTTAACGTTGAAATCGCGGTCCATTGCTGTGAATGCTGTATTAGCTAGGATACGTTAACGTTACTTTGTTGCACTCGCAATGATCACCTGTGTAAAAGTTGTAAACAATAGCCTCGTGTTTACAACTTTTACCCAGCTGATCCTTGCGAGTGCAACAAAGTAGGCTAACGTTAACGTATCCTAGCTAATACAGTATTTGTCTTCTCATTGACCAGAGGGAAAAAAAAAACATTATGTTGCTCATTAACACATTAAGGATAGAGCTTGCATGCCAAATGCTGATGTACTGTATAAAGCTGATTAATGATATCTATTGTGCTTACTATTTTTTAGGAACCATTCAACCTCCAAGGAAGAAGGCCAAAAAGAGCAGCAAAATGGACCTAATTTCCAAGTCCATAAATACATTGGTGGCCAATATGGAGAAAGGCCGAGAGCAAGACAATCTTCGTATCCAGGAGCAAAGGGAGTACGAAGAGAGTCTAAGGAGAGAAGCGAAGGTCGAAGAGAGGGAGGAAAGAGCCATGCAAATGGCAATGTGGAAAAGCTCCTGAAGCGCCTGCCCCTGCCTACACCTCCACAGCCATTCTACCCACCGCTTCAGCAGAACCAGGGCCCTCCACCTGGTTGTAACACCTACTCCATGCAGCCATACACACCAAGATACAATCCTGAGGATGAGTACAACCCTCCATCCACATCATCATCATTCCTCTTAGACTTGGAAGAGTAATTATTTGCAATGAAAAGGGCGTTTTACCTTATTTAACTTGTTTAATAAATGTTTAATTGAATACCTGCCTCACAATTTATTAACACACTTTTCACATTTTTTAATCTGAAATCCTACTGCACCAAAAATAGGGTAAATATACTAAAACAAGCTAAAAGGTAAGCAAGCAGGGAGTGAAATTAACACCAGCCACCAGCGAAATGCTGGTAAATTTTCATAATCTACCAGCCACTTGTCACTTGTCTTGTTGGTAATTGGTGGTGTGAAAATAATGAAGAGGAATAACACACAAGAGCAGGAAGAATTTCTTATACAATATCTTGTATTAGAATAATAAATAATGAACACAATTATTATGCAATGAAATACCAATAAGTTGGAAGTAAAATAAGCAGTTAAAGCAATTAAAATAAGCAGTGGTGTAAAATCCAGAAAGTAAATGTCCTCCCCAGTATTTTGTTCCAGTCACCTGGATTTGCTAATTAGCCCAATTCTTCAGCCAGGAGGTGGAACTAATGAGAGAAATCAGCTGGCTGAGCTCATGGGTGGAAGAAACACATGGCAGGACTTTTACTTTCTGACCCTGGACTTTCCACCTCTGAAAATAAGGTTATACACAGAAACATACCTTATAAAAAAATTTTAATTACAAATTCTTCATTCATACCTTCTGGATGAAGACATTTGAAATGGAAGATGTAAAAAGCTGTTTTCTGAGATAATTGATTATCTTTACACCAGTAGTAATACAAAAATAATGCTCACAATATCTATCGAAAATGACTGAATACAATATACAATAAAAAATAAAAAAATTTTAATGATGTAAAAACTGAGTTTTAGTTATGATGTAATAACTTTGCATACCAATTAGCAAATAAAATACTACAAAGTGCATTGTGGGTACACAGAATCTGGCCTTAAGACTATGTTGTTGTGTAGACCACAAAAGGATCCTTTACATCTCACTGGAGACCATCCTCTGTTCACTGTAAAACCACAGAGATAAAAATGAGTATTTATAACACAAGAACTTAGACAAAGAAAGCATGTGATGAAGATAAACAGGATGACAGCATGTGAGTGTGGGATAAACTCATCCCAACCGTGATGGGTTTAGAGTTCAGTCGGATGTGGATCAGTGCTACTGAGTTACAGTATACTGCACAGTAAAATGTTCAGTGCTATTGAGTTACAGTATACTGCACAGTAAAATGTTCAGTGCTATTGAGTTACAGTATACTGCACAGTAAAATGTTCAGTGCTGTTGAGTTACAGTATACTGCACAGTAAAATGTTCAGTGCTACTGAGTTACAGTATACTGCACAGTAAAATGTTCAGTGATATTGAGCTACAGTATACTGCACAGTAAAATGTTCAGTGCTGTTGAGTTACAGTATACTGCACAGTAGATTTTGCAAGTTTTAATTTTTTGTGTTAAAAAGTTTATTTCTACACTAGAAACTGCAATTTGTCATATTGAGGATGGCAGCTGCCCCTATGGAAAAAGCATATCCTGCAGTATATTGTAAATATATCACAATTATCTTCACAATATATTTAAAATATACTGCAGTATATTACATTTCCAGAAGGGAGGAATCCTATATTGTGGACAGATTGACTCATAGAAAATACCTCCTGGCTGTCTGTTGTACTCTGTGCATGCGGAGAGCGATGTACCATCTGTAGAGCTTGTGCTAACATCTTCATAGCATCATCTACCTCCTACAAAGAGAAACAATATTAAAATTATTCTGGAAACCGACATGTGAACTTGTACACTGTGATCTGAGCCAGTGTCACACGATTTCTGCTTTTGTTTTGTTTTCATTTGAAACCATAAATTACTTGAAATATTGGCAGTGTAGTTAAAGCCAGAAACTGTTGCACTTCAGTTTGGATCAGTATATATCCCCCCTGGCTGTACCCCTCTCTGCTTTCCCCCTGTCTGTACCCCTCTCTGCTTTCCCTCTGTCTGTACCCCTCTCTGCTGCTGTCAGACTCAACCCTCCCTTCCCGGTTTGGGGCCTCGTCATCATGTTGTCCCCCAGGGGGGGACCAGCACCACGGTCTGCCGCTTGATTCCTGCGGACTCCCGCCACAGGAAGTATAGGATTCTCGATATCTAGATTCTCCATTCTTATGCTTTACTATGGGATATAAGGACTGTGGGTCGTAAGTGCTCGCAGTCCTACTCTGACTGTTTCAGGCATAAGACCTTGTCGCTCTTTACTCCAAACCTTCAGATGGCATACGGTCTGGGGTCAGGCGTAAGCAGCACCTGTGGTTTTTGTTCGGAGTGACCTTCTCCTAGGTGGCTGAGCCCCACCTGTCCTTGCTATTAGCCCATAGCTGGGGCAGTGGTTGAGAGACGCCAGGGCGTGTCCACACACCGGTGGGCCTGCGCGCCTTCTCTCTGGGGCCCACTGCTGCTCCGAGATCCCCTACAGTTTAGCCTGGGACCGCAAGGTACTGCAGGAGTCTTGGCGGTAGAGAGGCTGTGTACCGGCAGTGGGCTCCTCTTTTCACCCCCGGCAAAGAGGGCTAGCCGGCGGCAGTAGCTGTAAGCAGAAGCAGCATGCAGCATGCAGCATGCAGCATGCACTAACTACAAGCACTACTACCCCAGTACTACTGCACTGACTCATCATACACACCCTGTGTGCAAGCACACACACACATGACAAACACAGGCGGCAGTGTAGTATAATGGTAAAGGAACTTGCCTTGTAACCGAAGGGTTGCAGGTTCGATTCCCAGGTAGGACACTGCCGTTGTACCCTTGAGCAAGGTACTTAACCTGAATCGCTTCAGTATATATCCAGCTGTATAAATGGATAATATGTAAAAAAAATAATAATAATACTAAAAAGTTGTGTAAGTCGCTCTGGATATGATAAGTCATCAAGGGTCTGAGGTATCAAATGAGCCTCAAACCATCACTCTGCTGCCAGATATGCAGTAGATATGGATGGATCACTTTAAGGGTTGTTTCTCCTGACTCATTTTCCTATTGAACTCTATGGATGCTTTTACCGCTGCACCACCGTGGCGTGTGCGCATGCAGGTCACCCATGATAACCATCTCAGTGTCATTAAAAGGTGAAAGCAGAGATGCAAAATTCTCTTCCTGGTTTTAGTATCTGAAACACCCACAAAACGCCCCGTCTGTACACATTCGCATTGCGACTCTGACTCACATTTAAACCCTAAAATATGCATACTTCCACCAAGATTCCAATTCTTTGACTTGAACCAGTATGGAACACAATTGGAAAGCTCCAGTATGATATGAAAAGCTCAAAAACACACAAAAATATGCATGTGGGCCTTTAAGAGCGCTTGAACTTGCTGATGGTGGTCTGTAAATTCCAATCCGTGTAAATGAGTTATTTTGTCCCCATAGCAAGCCTCAGGGAAAGGAATTAATATTGTTTAGCGTTTAGGGAGATAATGGTCAATGAAGTAACAGTGAAGCAAGATTTAACATTGATGGCCACTCCATCTCCCCTGCTGTTCTATCTGCTCTAATGACATTATAGCCACTTATGCCAGAATCAGACTGGATTCGCAGAGATACTGTGATTTAAAGTAGAAACTACATTATTCATTTGAATGTGTAATAAATGACTAGGGTTACTGGTTTTGACATTGCTATGATAGCTCTTAGGTCTATTGTTTATAATCACAGAAACAGTGGAGGCAGTGTTAACAGAAGTGAACAGAATACACAGCATTAACAGCCAAGTGCAAGTGCAGATGAAGTTCAGAGATAATAATGTGATAATCACAGTTTTGGTACCGAGTTCGGTTAACAAATAAAACTGAATGAGACAGCCCAAGCCCTTTACCTGATGTGTAATTACTAATTGTATCCCTACAATTATTTACTTTTATTTACTTAAAAGCCTGTCCTGTGCTGTGCATGAAAAGCAAAAGATTTCACAAATATTAACTTTTCTTAACTATACAGTACTTCACTTTTTTTATTCAAATGAAAACATACAACATGCCTTATATTATTAACTATGTATACAAATAAAGTGTAGTAATAAAATAAAACTTGTCACCTAAATGCAATATTGGGTAATTTTCATTATTTACAGGAAGTACAAGTATGGGCAAAGACAATCTATCTATAAAATTTGCTGTACTATAATGTTATCCTCAACTATCCTGAGACTAACATAATCTATAAACAGTACAAGGTGTAAATTATTCAAGAAGATTCAAGTCATTGCCTAGTGCTGATAAATGTACAAGCTAAGAGATTTAAAAAATAAGAATAGTATCCTTTGGAAAGCAGTTAGTACAAAGCTGAACACGACGACATTGTCATCTGCAATCATCTGGGACAAACTAGCATGAAAAAACTTCAAAGGAAATAGTGTCACCAATGACGTCATGTTTGGCCTGTCACAGCACAGGGAAGATTTTGCACTTACTGAACACATTGAACTATGAGAGTAGCCTATTACATTACATTACATTATAGGCATTTAGCAGACGCTCTTATCCAGAGCGACTTACACAGCATTTGCATTTATACATAGTATCCATTTATGCAGCTGGATATATACTGAAGCAATGCAGGTGAAGTACCTTGCTCAAGGGCACAACGGCAGTGTCGTACCTGGGAATCGAACCTGCAACCTTTCGGTTACAAGCCCAGTTCCTTAACCACTGTGCTACACTGCCGCTATAAACAATAAATTAATGAAACAAACAAACTTCTGTAAAATCTGTTGATAACCTGCATGTATCTGATGTATTATTTTATATTTATATCATCATCTTTGTAATTGACATGTTTATCATCTTCATCCTCACCTCCACCTCACCTTAAGCACCATAACATCATCTCAAAAATAGTTTGAGCAAATTAAGTATATTAAGCTATTATCATTATCTATGTAGGCCTACTTATTCAATCTTCGTCATCACCATCATGCAAATACTACAAGGAATAACATTTTTAATAACAGTATCAGTAGCAATATCAAAATAACAATGTAGTCAAAATAATAATATGGTAAAATCATATCAGCATCTTCATTTAAGAGCAACACATCATCTTTATTACTTATATGTTATTATTCATTGACTCCTCAGGATTCATCATCATGAACAATGGACACAACAAGAACATGATGTTATTGGAGATAATAAAATAACAACATAATCAAAACAATAATGACACTGGAGGCGGGTTCATGCAGTTATAGATCTCCTGGGTGGAATGCTCAACGCATTCTGATACATCAGTTCTGTGCAGGCAACTCAACTTCCAGACTTGGCTCAACCCCCTTCCGGCATAGTAATACACAGCCTTATACACGTTCATGCGCTGGTGTGCCTGTGTAACCAGGTAACCGGTGCGACTGTGACGTAAAAACATGCGGACCAAATATTAATGAACAAATTCTTCTGTGGGGCTCAGAAAAAAAAAATTGGTCCCTGGAGAGTAATTGGCTCCTGTGTGGAGAAATTTTAGAATTTAAAAGTACTGTCCAAAATAATATAATTTGACCAGGGTAAGTTCATAGTTTTGAATGAACTTCAATGGGGAAATGCAGTTTGGCACCGAGGCTGCAATACCTCCGGTAACCACTGGAGTTTGCGAGCTTCAGGGAGAATGTCAATCCCTGGTCCCCTGGGATGGACTTGGGGATGGGCTTGGCTCTGGGTCAGGTCCATCCATCACAGATTCAATTTCGGCATTTCTTTAAGGTTCTGTAAAACACAAACAAAAGAACACAAAGTCTAAATATTCACCTTGGCTTCAGAATCTCATGTATCGCATGCATACTCCGTAAAAATATAAACTCACCTTTTTTTACAATTTACTTCAGCTTTGTATAGAATCAGATCTTATTGTCGCCTAATTCCATGGATAAAGACTAACTAACTGATAACACCTATATATGATATATGACTGTCATGGTTTTAACCCTGTTTACCTGTGCGGTCGTTTTCCTCGGTGGCCACGCGAGGGCGCTGCCCTTTTGGTAGATGCTTGCTCCGCCCTGCTGGGTTTGCGTACTTTCTGTTATCATTTACACCTGGGCGTGGTCACAGCTATTTAAGCCTTCCGTTTCATTCTATCGGGGCTTCTATATTGATTGTTTGTACTGTGGTGTATTGTGCTGTATTGTGTGTGGTATTATTCAGCCCTTTGTATGTTTAATCAGTATTATTTCTGGTCTAGGTTTTTAAGGAGACCGTTTCGCTCCGTTGTGGTTCGTTGGAGTTATGCGGGACTCGCCAATGTGGAAGTAGCTATTTGGACTCGTCCCTCCTGGCGTACCTGCCTATGTGGACGTAGTTATTCGGACTCTTCCCCCTTGGCTCTTTTCAGTCCTCGCTTCCTGGTGTCTCCTATATAGTCCGTTTGCCTAGTGTTTGCCTTTCTATGTCTCTTTCTCCTCTCTCTGTCTGCTTTCCTCCGTGAAGGCGAGAGGAGTATTGTTTGTTTGTATTTATCTACGTGGTAGGTTTTTACTAAGAGACAGGGCATTTTATCGTACTGATTTTAGGGCTTTATTTATTTTGTGTTAGTTATTCGTACCATTTGGGCTACTCGCCTATTTTATCGACTCTTTGCTGAGGCAAGGCTTATTTCCTGCTGGCTTTTTAGTTAACCATCTCGGTAGCCAGTTAGTAGCTTCGGTACGTTTGTTTTCCCTGTTTTTGTCTCCTCGTGGACTACGTTCCCCTTTGTTGTGAGTCAGGGTTATTTATATTATATTGAGGCAGTCATTGCTATTAAGTTTGCGTGGTCTTTTGTTGCAGCTGTCCTGTTCGCCCTTTCTACCTGCGAGACGATTTTGTTGGGAACTGTTGCTCTGTTTCGTTCTCCGGGTGTGTGTCTCCTTATGTGGAGCTTGGGCGATGTTGTGGACGTGTTTGTGTGTGACTGCGTGTTTCTTATTATAGCATCGGAACGTTAGCTCTCTGTTCCATTTCGCCTCGTTCATATTTCTTTACTGAGAGGCTAGGGCTTTTGTTTTATATTAAAGGTTGTATCAGCGATTTTGGGTGGAAACATAAATGATCACATTCATCTGATTTTTCCTCACGATCCGCTAGCTGCCCGCCCCATAAGCAGGCCGTCAAAAAACCGCGTCTCTGTAGGCAGCCTATGCTCCGAGATCGTACACAAAAACAATGGTACTACCAACTACTCAAAACCAAAATAAACAGTATTCCAACCAATCACAATGATCTGCACAAACGTGACGTCACTTCTGAAGCGAAATCCCAAACAAACATACTTATGAATAATTATGTTATGTTTTAAAAAATAGTGTTCAAGCATCCAGAATTATAACCACGTTAATAACGTTTGTAAGAAACCAAACCGTTTGTAAATCCGTCAAGATTTCAGCGAGATAAGAGTATTAGCGTTTGTGCAGATCATTGTTCATTGATTGGTTGGAATACTGTTTATTTTGGTTTTGAGTGGTTGGTAGTACCATTTGTTTTTGTGTACGATCTCGGAGCATAGGCTGCCTACAGAGACGCGGTTTTTTGACGGCCTGCTTATGGGGCGGGCAGCTAGCGGATCGTGAGGAAAAATCAGATGAATGTGATCATTTATGTTTCCACCCAAAATCGCTGATACAACCTTTAAGCTTGCGTTAGTCATCATGGATAGTGAGGTTATGGGACGACGGTGCTCCGTCGGCTCGCCTGTAAAATGTTTCTTCCCCCTGGGAGATCGGGTGTTTACCCCCTTTGTTTTCCGCATTTGACTGCTAGCCCATGGAACTAGCCTTGGAACGTTGGATCTGTTCCTCCGTTTCTATCGTATTATTTTGCAGTGTTTATTGACTGTGTTTTATGTTTGTCTTACGCTACTCGCCCGTTCTTATGTGTCTCGTTTCCGAGACAGGGCGCCTATTATTTCTTACTGTTCAGACCCCTGTCCTTGCGCTCTATTTGGCGTGTGACAGTCAGCCTGTTAGTAGCGTCTGTAGTGTGTTCGTTGTTCGTTGTCTTGTCCCCTCCCTTATCTGCGGGGTATCCCGCCTTAGTGGCCTAAGGGCTTTAGGATTCCCCTTGCTGCGTTTGGCTCCTCCCACCTCACACGTCACGCTGTAATGAAGGCCACTAGGTTGAAACATTAGCGTGTTTGTCTGATGTGCTCCCGCTGGATACAGGAAATCTATGTACTCATTACAATTACTTTTGTTCAGCTGCCATCTCATAGTCTGTTAAAGCCAATCTTACCTTCGCGTTTCCAGGCATTCACAAGTCTTCTGCGCTGGATCGGTCTGAGGCATCTGAGAAGATCATTTTCTCTCACCAACTGCAGATGCTCCTTACTTTCAACGCCCAAATCATGCAGGCCCTTGAGTAGTCTAGACAGTGCTTTTTCAGGGAGATCCGGAAGAGATTCCAAAATGGCGTCTTTAAGGTCTGGTGAACTGGCCATGAGGTTCTACAAGGATTGATGAAGAACGATTACTGGTGTGCCACACATTTTGTAATCTGTTAGAGGATAGTAGTCCAGCAAATCCTTTTACATAATGCAAACATGCTCTTGAGGGATGCCCAATAAGCAGTACACACCAATATCCTTTAAATTCACAAAAAATGTTTTCTCAGTGACAAAATAAACGGAACTATTCCAACCAGCATGCAGTTCCTCATTATCTTATCCAAGTCAAAAATGCCTTTTTGTATTGAGTACCCTTCACTTTCTCTCCACTGGTGGCTGCTGTGCTCTCCGATCAAAAATTAAAACTGGAAACAAGTGTTTGTGTGCGTTTTTCATTGTAAACACTAGCGTAGAATTCTGTGCCCTTTTCTTATTGCACACATTGCGGAAATGAGCACTGATGTCATTCAGCAAGTGTTTTACTAAAGTTGTGCAACTTTCTGGCACGCTGCTTAAATAAATGTAATTTATTTACAATGATTGAAAATTCAAATGAAAATGCAATATGTAAAATGGCAATGTAATCCTACATTTGCATTTAAATGTACTGTATCTAATGGCAAAGACGGGAGGCACCGTTTCCCTTTTTACATTTGGATAACCATTATAATTCTGCCACCTTCATAGCACAGTACTGTCTTTGATAATGACATTTCAAATAGCTTGTTAAAGAGTGCAAATGCACATGAGGTAAATTACATTTTGACACCATTATTGCATATCACATCAAACATCCATGCAGTTCGGGAAATACATTTTAATTTTACAATTTGCATTGTGATTTGATTAAAGCTAATCATAAAGCGTGCAAATCTCTGTTTAAATTAAATGTCAATACTAGTATATGAAATGGCAAATTCAAATTTAATTATTGAATTTAATTTTGAGACAATATTTGCACATATGAGTGGGAAATTTAAATGCAAATGTAGAATTACATTGCTATTTTATGTATTGCATTTTCATTTGAATTTTGCCTGTGATATGATTCCATATGGTACTAGTTAGTAGTCAAATGCTGCTGAAGAGAAGGGTGTTTTCACAATAGTATAATTACAGTAATAGAGAAAAGATCTCTATACATATACACTGCCTGGCCAAAAGAAAAGTCGCACACTCTAATATTTCGTTGGACCGCTTTCAGCTTTGATTACGGCGTGCATTCATCGTGGCATTGTTTCGACAACCTTATGCAAGGTCACAACATTTATTTCCATCCAGAGTTGCATTCATTTTTGGCCGAGATCTTGTATTGACAACCGGAGAGTCGAACCACCCCGTAAAGTCTCCTCCAGCACATCCCAAAGACTTTCAATGGGGTTGCGGTCAGGACTCTGGTGCCTAATTCATGTGTGAAAATGATTCCTCATGATCCCTGAACCACTCTTTCACAATTTGAGCCTGATGAATCTTGGCATTGTCGTCCTGGAATATTTCCATTGATGGGATAACCTGGTCATTCAGTACATTCAGGTACTCAGCTGACTTCATTTTATTGCTGCATAACGTTGCTGAGCCTAGACCTGACCAATTGAAGCAAACCCAGATCATAACACTGCCTCCAGAGGTTTGTATAGTGAGCACTATGCATGACGGGTGCAACGGCGACTTTATTTTTGGCCAGGCAGTGTATATTCATTGTGCAATCATACCAATTGAGACGTATATAAAATTCTCTAAATCCTCAAGAGACAGAGAAATGGCAGACTGCAGGCTCTTTAGCCATCGGAAGGTCTCAGTTTATCTCAGTCAGCCAAAGCAAACAAGAGACAATATATAGTGTATAGCTTGTGTGTACGTGCATTTCTGTCTCTCTCTCTCTCTCTTTCCTTCCTGTCTGTCTCTCGTTTTCCTTCTTGTCTGTCTCCTCTCTGTACTGCAGGCCTGTGACCCCTTACATTGCAGGCTCAAGGATATATGGCCTATCTTATCGCTAGAGAGCCAGAAGAGACACTTCATCTTGAATCCTGAAAACAAGACCACTCTGGGAGACCAAACAGTTATTGAAAACTGTTTGTGTGACGTTAAGGGCTGGGTGTCACTGTGCGCTCATCCAATATGCATGATATGCTAATGTGTAACCATGTACCTATCAGCGATATAATTATGTATGTTGTTATATTCCTATGTATTAACTATGCACCAATCAGAAGTCTATGTATTAGTTTGAGTAAATATGGCGGAGACTGCCTCCGTCTCTTCAGTTCATGCTTGACCACCTTGTGTGTGTGAGTACTGGACTCTTTCTGCAGAGAAATAAATACTTTTCTTCTTGGATCTACCTGGTCATGCTTGGTCATTATAAGGAGAGAAATTCCTCTGCTCAACACTGCAATGGTATTGATAGGACTGTACCGTTACTGTGCCAAACGAGTGTGGTGAGCTCAGACAGGTGTTTCTATCAATGTCACAGTATCAACAGAAATGCAAACTCCTACTAAAGTCCACAAAGCCCCCAATGCTATGAGATCCTATGTTGTCTACAGAAATAGCACAAAATGCTTCACTACCTGGCCATCATTCTTTGGGTCAGATCCATCCATCACAGATGAAATTTCGGCATTTCTTTCAGGCTCTGTAAAACACAAACAAAAAAACACAAAGTCTAAATATTCACCTTGGCTTCAGAATCTCATGTATCGCATGCATACTCCGTAAAAACATAAACTCACCTTTTTTTTTACAATTTACTTCACCTTTGCATAGAATCTTATTGTAGCCTAATTCCATGGATAAAGACTGTGACTAACTAACTGATAACACCTATATATGATATATGACATAACTTTAATTTCCTTCACGCTGTAATGAAGGCCACTAGTTTAAAACATTAGTGTGTTTGTCAGATGTGGCTCCCGCTGGATACAGGAAATCTATGTATTCATTACAATTACTTTTGTTCAGCTGCCATCTCATAGTCTGTTAAAGCCAGTCTTACCGTTGCGTTTCCAGGCATTCACAAGTCTTCTGCACTGGATCGGACTAAGATAGTCAAGAAGATCCTCTTCTCTCACCAACTGCAGATCCTCCTTACTTTTAACGCCCACATATTGCAGGACCTCGAGTAGTAGAGACAGTGCTTCTTCAGGGAGACCCGGAAGACATTCCAAAATGGCGTCTTTAAGGTCTGGTGAACTGGCCATGAGGTTCTGCAAGGATTGTTGAAGAACGATTACTGGTGTGCCACACATTTTGTAATCTGTTAGAGAATAGTAGTCCAGCAAATCCTTTTACATAATGCAAACATGCTCTTGAGGGATGCCCAAGAGCATGCTGCTTAAATAAATGCAATTTATTTACAATGATTGAAAATTTGAATGAAAATGCAATGTAATCCTACATTTGTATTTAAATGTACTGTATCTAATGGCCTTTTTACATTTGGATAACCATTAGAATTCTGATTTGATTAAAGCTAATCATAAAGCGTGCAAATCTCTGTTTAAATGAAATGTCAATACTAGTATATGACATGGCAAATTCAATTGAAATTATAGAATTTTCATTTTGAGACAATATTTGCACATTTAAATGCAAATGCAGAATTATATTGCCATTTTATGTATTGCATGTTCATTTGAATTTTGCCTGTGATATGATTCCATATGGTACTAGTTAGTAGTCAAATCGTGCAAATGGTCTTGATAAGACTGTACCGTTACTGTGCCAAACGAGTGTGGTCAGCTCAGACAGGTGATTCTATCAATATCACAGTATCAACAGAAATGCAAACTCCTACTAAAGTTCTCCAGAAAGCCCCCAATGCTATGAGATCCTACGTTGTCTCCAGAAATAGCACACAAAGTGCCCTTCACTACCTGGCCATCATTTAAGGTTTAGTTTAGTTTAGTTTATTTCGCACATATAAGTGAACAAGCAGTATAAAATAAACAAGAACAAGAGAGAAAAAAGACAACAGTAAAATTATTGTGGGGGAAAATAAAAGAAATAATGTGCTGGGGGAGCCAAGAAACCCCCGAGGGCTTGTCAGGTGGCTTCACCCAGGTTATGTCACTCTCCTCAAGGGCTTTCAAGTCTTTGATCAGAGGTTCAACTCCTTTGTCTGGCCCAGAATACTACAGAAATCGTGCTCTCTACAGAAGAGGAGAAGCTGCGTGTGATTGTCTATAATGGACCTGTTGTGTGGCAGAATATCTGCAAGAGCCCGGTAAACCGTTAAAACCTTATGTTTTTTTCCATTAACAACTTCAAATGAATCCTGGTAGAGTATGAGACCTAGGGAAGACGGCTCACTTTTTAACAATGATTCCTCTTTACTCCCTTTCCATCCCAAATGTCCTGGAACACATTCTCTGTTGGAGTTTGGAGTGCGTTTCATTGTATTGTTCTCGAACAGACTCGCTCTTAATAAGAGCAGTTAATGTTTGCTTTACAGGCATATACTGTGCAAAACATTCCTTACCAGCATCATCAATACCTACTAAGAGAGGCACAGGTTCGACATGAATTCAATTATTCTTAAAAGCATGAAGGGAACTTTTTTTTAAAGCCAAGATGAGGGGTGTCTCAGAGGCGTAGTCTGTAGAGCACCGTCCACATGCTCATTGCGAGCCGCGTGGTCGATGGTTCGAATCTGGTTGCGCTTTTGTTGCCTGTCTCTGCTCCTCTCTCACGCCTATTATTCCTGTCTATGTACACTGCTGTCCAATAAAGAGCCAAAAAGCCCACGAAAAAAACAAGATCAGAGAAGAGAAAACGTTCTTGGAATATAAAAAAAAACTAGCCATTAAAACCTTTTAAGAATATTTAGTAAAAACATAAGAATGGTGCGTCAAAACGTTCCAAGAATGTTTTCTAAGAATGATCTTATAACTTTGGCAAAAAAATGTTCTGGGAATATAAAAAAAAACCCTCCCAGAACATTCCAAGCTAATGTTAAAATACTTGCAAGGTATTTGATTGGCTGGCGGTGAAATACTTGCATGGTATTTGATTGGCTGGCGGTGAAATACTTGCATGGTATTTGATTTGATTGGCTGAGCCGCAAATGTGGCTTTCTGCCTGGAAGGCTGATCCTGCCTACAAGACTCCTGTGTGGCATTTACAGCACAGGTCAAACGTTTCCCATGGTGCATTGCCATTCCCATTATAATTACAATAAAATCTAAAGACAGCACTTTACTGTATATAAATGTGAAATTACTGAAATTCCTAACAGTGTATAGTAGATCATGGATGTTCAAATCTGGACCTCATATCCAAATCCGGCCCTGGTTTTCTTTTTCCCAGGTAATTAACTGAACAAGTAGTGCTACTGATTGGCCAGACTGTCTTCACACCTGACTCTCAGGTAAAGGGAAGGTGGAAAACCAGCAGGGCTTGGACCTTGTGGAATGTGATTTGAATACCAGGGGTGTAGATGAACTAAAATGACCCAGATTGCTGTATGGAACAATAAGATACAGTCTTTGTACCATATTTCCCAGTATGCTTTGCAAATTCAACTTCTTCACTATGTTTCTACACAATTTTTCATCCTGAGTTCTGCAGGAATCCTGCATTGTGGACAGGCTGGGAAATACCTCCTGACTGTGTGTTGGATTCTGTGCAAGTTGAGAGAGAGGTACCGACTCTTCAGCTTCCCGTGGTGTCTACAAAGAGAAACAATATAAAAATTATATGAAATACATGTACATGTACCCTCCAGATTCTTATGCAAAACTATATTATATATTATATAATATATTCATCAAGCTCCTGCTAGTGCTGTTGCCTCATCTGATGAGGATTGTGAAAAGTTTCTTTCCTTTTTTGTTGGAACCTCCTCCTGTTCTCTTGATATTTTACCTACCACTCTGCTTAAAGAAGTCATGGCAGAAATTCTTTATATTTTATTATAAATAGTTCTCTTGATATTTTACCTACCACTCTGCTTAAAGAAGTCATGGCAGAAATTCTTTATATTTTATTATAAATAGTACCCTCTGCACAGGGATGGTCCCAGATTATTTTAAGTCTGCTTGCGTCCAGCCTCTTCTTAAAAAACCCTAACCTTGATACCTCAGTTTTGAATAACTACAGACCTATTTCTAAGTTACCATTTATTTCTAAAATACTGGAGAGAGTAGTTTCAAAGCAACTCGTAGAAGTGTTGGAAAGATATAATATTTATGAAAAATTCTAACTGGCTTCCAGCAGCATCACAGTACCGAAACCGCCCTTCTTAAAGTCACTAATGACTTACTGATGACTGCAGACGCTGGTTTTGGTTCTGTCTTGTTGTTGCTTGACCTGAGCGCTACTTTTGATACGGTCGATCACTCTGTCCTTATTGAAAGTCTTAGAGACTGCGGTGGGATCTCTGGGACTGCTTTAGAATGGTTTAAGTCCTACTTGTCAGATAGAACCTTCTTCGTCTCCATTGGACATTATAGATCCTCATCGGCTTTGGTCTGTTGTGGTATTCCACAGGGCTCTATTCTCGGTCCGATCTTGTTCTCCTTATACGTGCTTCCCCTGGGCCATATTACTCGTCGTCTTAATTGATCTTTTCATTGTTATGCTGATGACACGCAGCTCTACTCAGCGCCGGCCTAAACCATTATGGCGCTCTAGGCAAGATGACACTTTTGCACCTGTATGGGGCGGGGGGGTAATTCAGCATCTCCGTTAGTTTAGTCCTGTCCGAATCTGGCATGTCAGTAACTTTTGCAGACTGTGCGCACCCGCGCCAGTAAAGATTCCGGCGTATTTTACAGACTGTTAAATGCCCTGTATAAATAACCCCAGGTTATAGCAATCCCGTGCAAATTGATATGATGGTAAATAGTCTGTTATTTCCTGTGACTCCCCGGTAAAGGGAGGGTGGAAAACCAGCAGTTATTGGACCTTGTGGAATGTGATTTGAATACCAGGGGTGTAGATTAACTAAAATGACCCAGATTGCTGTATGGAACAATACAATCCAGTCTTTGTACCATATTTCCCAGTATGCTTTGCAAACTCAACTTCTTCACTATGTTTCTACACAATTTGTCATCCTGAGGACTGTAGGGACAATGTACTTCGTTTCCATTAATTCCACAGGCAACACAAGTGAAGTTTACAACACAGTCCCAGCGTGACAGCCGCAGTTAGTGATCCAATCATGTTGCTTGGAAACACGAGACACTAAGGGTCATAAAACTCAAACAGATAAGACTGAATAATTCCAGCCTCCCTCCTTCTACACCATTTTGCTTTGTGTCACCAACACAGAGCTAGAGCGGCATCAGAAAGGTTGAGAGACGCAAGCAACGTTAGCTTGCCTACGGCATCTAACCATAGAACTGAATTAATGCAACTCCGACCGAGGTGTGTTCCACCCTACGGACAAAGACGCAGGTGATAACCAGACTACGTCGGAGAAATTCCAACCAGGAGAAATCCCAACCGGGATAAGAAAGGCCAAAGGAGACACCCTGTCTATCCAATCCGTTGTTGATTATCTACCCTCGGATAGGCTAATTATCATATTTTCATTCGGTTTCAGCTGTGCATTAGTTAATCGAACTGTTTGTAGCCTAGTCACTCTGTAGCTTAAGCAAATTGAAGTGTTAGTGGTCAGTTGGTAACTTGCTTTGTCTTATTAGGCCAACGCCCGGTCTTTTGTGTTGCTAATTTAAACTAGCTTCACCTGAGTGAATATATAGCGTGTTTGCCACTCCTACTTCAGAGTGCATTTAGACGGCGTTGTTGATTATCTATGCTCGGATAGGCTAAGTATCATATTTTCATTCGGTTTCAGCTGTGCATTAGTTAATCAAACTGTTTGTAGTAGGGATGCACAATATATATCGGGCCGATAAATTATCGGCAGATAATGGGAAATTTATATTATTATGTATTATTCCGAAAATGAAATTCTAGCTGATAATACGAAGCCAATATTGCTTCCATTGACTTAACAAGCGCAGCACGCTGTTGTCGCGCTCATGATGTCAAACTGCTGCACCTGGGTCGAGCCCCGCAGTGTAGACTAGAGAGCCAAACATGTCTGCACCTGGGTCTAGCCCCGCAGTGTAGACTAGAGAGCCAAACATGTCTGCACCTGGGTCTAGCCCCGCAGTGTAGACTAGAGAGCCAAACATGTCTGCACCTGGGTCTAGCCCCGCAGTGTAGACTAGAGAGCCAAACATGTCTGCACCTGGGTCTAGCCCCGCAGTGTAGACTAGAGAGCCAAACATGTCTGCACCTGGGTCTAGCCCCGCAGTGTAGACTAGAGAGCCAAACATGTCTGCACCTGGGTCTAGCCCCGCAGTGTAGACTAGAGAGCCAAACATGTCTGCACCTGGGTCTAGCCCCGCAGTGTAGACTAGAGAGCCAAACATGTCTGCACCTGGGTCTAGCCCCGCAGTGTAGACTAGAGAGCCAAACATGTCTGCACCTGGGTCTAGCCCCGCAGTGTAGACTAGAGAGCCAAACATGTCTGCACCTGGGTCTAGCCCCGCAGTGTAGACTAGAGAGCCAAACATGTCTGCACCTGGGTCTAGCCACGCAGTGTAGACTAGAGAGCCAAACATGTCTGCACCTGGGTCTAGCCCCGCAGTGTAGACTAGAGAGCCAAACATGTCTGCACCTGGGTCTAGCCCCGCAGTGTAGACTAGAGAGCCAAACAGGTCATCGCCGGTGTGGACGTTTTTCACAGTTTCAGAGGAAGACAACACGATTGCAATTTGCAATACATGTTCTGCAAGGGTTCCGAGAGGAGGGAAAAGGTCTAGGGCTGCCCCCAAATAGTCGACAAAAACATTAGTTGATCAAAAGAACTTGGTCGGCCGTCGCGGTGGTACAGCGGTAAAAAGCGCCGACTTTTAGTCGGTGCGGTTGTACTCCGAGGATCGAGGTTCGCGTCCCGGTCCTGCCAGATCCGAGCATGGCCGGCGCCCTGTGGAAGCGGAAATTGGCGGTTGCTTCCGGGTGGGGGGAGGGGCTCGGAGAGAATCGCTGCGCGCATAGCAGCCCTGGGCTGGCTGGAATCACGGTCAGGAGCTCGGAGGAGTTGCGCCCTGAAGAGGACGTGGCGCCCTCCCTTCCTATCGCCGGCTGACGGGGTTGTGTAGCGGTGATTCTCTAACGGTTGCTACACGGGGGGAATTGAATTAGAATAGGGGTTCAATTGGCTACCAAATTGGGAGAAAATGGGGAAAAATCAGAAACAAATTTTAAAAAAAGAAAAAAAAAAAGAACTTGGTCGACCAAAATTTGAATTGGTCGAATCGTCGCAGTGTGAAAAAAATGCGAGTGGAACTACTCATTCCGGATGTGCGCCTTGTGACAAACTATTAATTGTCTATTAATTAAGGATAGATCAGTTGTATAGAATGTCTGAGAGAAAATCAAAAGTATGCGAGCATTTTGAGTGTCTAAATGATGACCCCAAAAAAGTGAAATGTAAACTCTGCAAGCAACCATTTGCCTATATCATTCAGCGCATCTTCTCAAAGGCCGGCTTCATTATCAGCAAAACGCGGAGCTCTCTTCTCCCGAGCAACGTCAACAAACACGTGTTCCTCACGCATAATATGAGAAGACTTCGATCGGAGGAAAAACAGCAGTGAGTAGGCCTAATGTGACGAGGTTCGCTAGTCACAAGTAGGCTAAAATACACTTTTAGTTGCTAATATAGATTATAGCCTAATGAATCTTTCGTTGAGCCTGCTGTTGATATTTATTTTAAGTGTTTCAGTTTGCCGCGTTTTTTTTTTATTCGTTTGTTTATATAATTTATAGCCTATTTATGTGCATTTTAAAAATTAAATAAAATATATATATTTTTTCCATCCAGTTTTGATAACCGTGAAGTTGTTAAATTAGCTACATTGTTTTTGCTCTTTCGTATCACCAGACAAAAGGCTGCTTTTTTATTTAGTTATTCACTATTTTTAAGTTGTGTGTTGTTATAAAGAGTGGAAATAAAAATAACAACGTTAAATGTCGTAGGCCTATTGCTTGTTGTTCCAACACATTCATTTACCGCTTTGTCAATGCCGTTAATACAGCGTTGGCCAGCAAATCGTAGCATGTACTTGTAGCTATAATTGATATTTTAAATGCTCATAATGACGGTTTTGTACTTCTCTGTAATATAGTAAACTTACTATAGATCAGATGGAAGTCAAACCATTTTCTGATTCTCAAAAATACATATTTAAATAATGAAATTAATATCATATATGTGCGACGGTTAGTCGACTATATGGGTTTGAACTAACGACTACAGGTCGACTAAGCAAATCTTTTGTCGGGGGCAGCCCTAAAAAAGTATACGAGTTTTAACACAACAAATATAAAATTATATAAATCCCACCTGAAAGGTCGTCATCACAACGAAGATGGATTGAATGAATACGAAGCCTTTCCTGGATGAACTGGACACTCTCCTGAGCTCCTTCCCTGAGGATGGCACCCCTGTAATCCTAGTGGGTAACTTCAACCTCCAACCAGACAGTTCCCAGCTATCCAGTGTCACCTCACTCCTCCAGTCCTTTGCCCTCACTCAGTCCCCATCGCCTGCCACCCACAAGGGTGGTAACCAACTAGACCTTGTACTCACCAGGAGCTGCGCCACATCTGAACTCACGGTGACTCCGCTCCCTGTATCGGACCATTTCTTTATTTCATTCTCTCTCTCCTGCCCACTCTCCCTCAACTGCACTAACAACCCACCCACTGTAATGTTCAGGAGAAATCTCTGCACCCTCTCGCACTCCTCTCTCACTACTTCTGCTCTCTCTGCACTTCCTCCTTCTGCTTCCTTTGCTAAAACGCCTGTTGATGTTGCCATCTACATGTTTAACTCCTGCCTCTCTCAGTCTCTTAACTCACTATGTCCTCTTGTCTCCAAACCCGCTCGACCATCACCCCCCTTCCCGTGGCTGACCGATTCTCTCAGATCCAGCAGAACCATGCTGCGAGCCGCTGAGAGAAAGTGGAGGAAATCCAGATCCCCAGGTGACCTGGCCTCCTATCACACTCTGCTGGCAGCCTTCACATCTGCAACTACATCAGCTAAGACTTCATTTTTTCAGTCTAAAATTGATGCATGTGTATCTAATCCACGTAAACTCTTTTCCACCTTCTCCTCCCTGCTTATCCTCCAACCTCCTTAACCTCCTCCACCCCCTTCACCCTCCTCCCTCTCTGCAGATGACTTCCTGACCCACTTTGAGGTGACACCCCACATCCCCCATACTGAACCCATCGCTACACTGTCGTCCTTCAAGACTCTGGAGGACACTGATGTGCTCCAACTTGTGACGCACTATCGCGCAACCACCTATCCACTGGACCCCATCCCTTCAGCAGTCTTCCAGTCTATATCCGATGAGCTCCTTCCATATCTGTCCTCCATTATGAACTCCTCCCTAACCTGTGGCTATGTTCTTGTTGTTTTTAAGACTGCCCGTGTAACCCCACTCTTTAAAACAACCTAGCTTGGACCCCTTCCCCTTCCTGTCCAAAACTCTTCGAATGAGCTGTCCTTAACCAACTGTCTGTTTTTCTCCACCAGAACAACCTGCTTGACTCGCATCAGTCCGGCTTCAGAACCGGGCATTCCACTGAAACTGCTCTCCTGGCTGTGACGGAGGCACTCGCCACTGCTAGAGCCTCCTCCCTCTCCTCTGTTCTGATTCTACTTGACCTGTCTGCGGCGTTCAACACGGTCAACTATGGACTTCTGATCTCCACACTCACTGAGATGGGCATTTCTGGGACTGCCCTCTCTTGGTTTGTATCGTATCTCACTGATAGATCCTACCAAGTCTCTTGGAAGGGTTCTGTCTCTGGACCCCATCCCCTTTCTACAGGAGTCCCGCAGGGATCTGTACTGGGTCCTCTGCTGTTCTCCATTTATACTAAATCTCTTGGTTCAGTAATTCATTCACATGGCTTCTCATACCATTGTTATGCTGACGATACTCAACTCTTCCTCTTTCCCTCCCTCTACCCCACAGGTTAAGGAGAGGATATCTACTTGCCTGGCTGATATCTCTGAGCGGATGGGTACCCATCACCTGAAGCTCAACCTTGACAAGACAGAGCTCCTCTTCATGCCGTACAAGACCTCCCCACTACATGACCTCTCCATCACCGTTAACGGGACCATAGTGGCTGCCTCCACTCTGCAAGGAACCTGGGGGTGGTCCTGGACGACCAGCTGGACTTCAAAGAGCACATCAGGGCGACGGCTCGGTCCTGCAGGTTCCTCATGTACAACATCAGGAGGATTCAACCATACCCGACCACCTACTCCACCCAGCTTCTTGTCCAGACCATGGTCACCTCACGCCTGGACTACTGCAACTCCCTGCTCGCAAGCCTACCAGCCTGCGCCATTCTGCCTCTTCAACTGATCCAGAATGCAGCTGCCCGGCTTGTGTTCAACCTCCCGACATTTTCCCATGTAACCCCCCTGCTGAGGTCACTCCACTGGCTGCTATTTGCAGCCAGGATCAGGTTCAAAGTTCTGACCCTGGTCTACACTGCAGCCAATAGGACAGGCCCCGCCTACCTGCAGGACATAATCCAGAACTATGTTCCTGCTCGACCACTTCGCTCTTCTACAGCAGGGCGACTTGCACTTCCCCCCCTCCGTGTCAACGGCTCTCGCTCGTCCTGAACTACATTCAACGTTCATTACTAGGGATAGCTGCTATGTTATGGGAAGGATGTGCTTTTTCTTATCTGTTCTGTATTTGCTTCGATGACGTTTCTGTATGCACTTATTGTATGTCGCTTTGGATAAAAGCGTCTGCTAAATGACTGTAATGTAATGGACAAGCCAGCTGTAATCAACTCACCGCGGACTTCAGTAAGACTGATCAAACATCCCAGGCATAGCTTAGGATTTTAGTCTGAATTGTTTATCGGCAATTTGATTGTATCTCGACTTTGTGCGAAAATAATAGCTATCAACTTGTTGCACTGATTAGCAAGCTAGCTAGTTAGCCTATCGTTTCATAGCTAATGTGGTAGTGCTAACTAACCCGAGCAGGCCTCACTGGTTTGCGCCTCTATCCAAACACTAACTAATATTCGTGTGATATGATCTCATTTTAGCTTACTGTAGATGGTTAACAGTATTTCCTGACCAAAGTGTGTGAACTTATTTATAGTAACGTTAGATTTGGGATCAATAACCACCATCGTGCTGCGACACAGCCAGTTTACTCCACACTCCTTTGTTCTCTGAGCACACACACACACGCACACACATGTGCATACCCAATGTGCTCCAATACGCACACAACACGATATGTCTATTTAGCAGAATGTGATATTCCTGTTTTTCCTTGTTTAATAAATCTATTTTTGTTAAACCTGGTCTGTTTTGATATCATATGAGCACGAGAGTGGAGTCAAACCTAATAATTAGAACGTAATACCTCCAACCCTTATGAATTATTAGTTATTAGTGCTTTGATGGTAAATTGTAGTAGCAATTATAATCCATAATAATGATATGAGACTGATTTAATTTTAACCTAATTAAGAATAATAATGGTAAACCTCATTAATTCATAGTTATCCATAGTTATTGCCTATATTTCTGGCATCCTATGTAAGAGTTTATATATAGAGGTGTATCCTTACATTTATGGTGCCCTGGTGTGAGGATTTATAAATATTCTCTACATTTATTGGCGCCCCGTCCGAGGATATTCTCTGCATAATTGGTGCCCGGGTGAAGACTGTTAAGATGGAAATGTTTTATTTGTCTATCACCACTACTGATAAATGTATATGTAAACACCTTGCAAGAGTAATACTCCACATGTAAGAATATAGAGGCATATACTTACATTTATGGTGCCCCGTGTGAGGAATAACGTGTTCCATACATAATTGGTGCTGTGCGAGGATGATTGGTATTTGACTCAAAATTTGGGTTCTAATGATATCAAAACTCATTTCAGAGTATACGTAATTTATCATTCTCAGCTAGATAAATGTAAAGTACAATTCCCCAAATGACCACCAGATGTCCCCCTCGCAGCATATCTGAAAGTCTGCCTGCCCAGCTTTCTCCGAATACACTGCCCCCTAATGTGCGGTTGTGTTTGTACAGTCGACGTTCATTGCTAGGGATAGCTGCTACATTATGCGAAGGATGTGCTTTGCCTTGTCTGTTCTGTAGATCTTAATGATGTCTCTGTACGCACTTACTGTACGTCGCTTTGGATAAAAGCGTCTGCTAAATAAATGTAATGTAATGTAATGTGTTATTGCACCTATATTTGCCGCTGTGGTCTGTTAATTGCCTTTACCTTCTGGTATTATTATTATTAACCATGCTGTATTAATAATTGATTACTTAATCACAGTCATTTTAATTAATTTGATTAATTGCATTTTACTATTAAATCGAAATTTAGTAGTAATTGTAATTCGGACACTTTTTCTCATTCTGATATTTGATATTTGTGATTCTCATCACAATTCCAAATTGTTCGCTGGAAAATTAGAACATAAACCTTATGTTCTGTAAGTTTGCTGTTGTTACATTGCATTACATAGCCTACCTTTCCTTCTTAGCCTAAGGCTTAGCACCTGGCTACATAGGTTTCCTGAATCAGCTGAACCTCACAGATTATAGGAGAGAGGTTTTCTCATTGACTCCCTCACACAGTCACAAGACCCAATTCTTTCTTGCCTGATCTTGAATTTCTCCAGACAGAGTAGTCTTGCTCTTTAGATCAACAATGAACTTGGAATGCCTCAAAGCGCAACAGGCTAACCTTCTACTTGAGCTCCAGACTGTGGGTACCAAACCCCTTCAGCTTATCCAGAACGCAGCAGCGCGCCTGGTCTTCAACCTCCCCCGACACTCCCATGTCACCCCCCTGCTCATTGACCTCCACTGGCTACCTGTGATGGCTCGCATCAAATTCAAAACATTGGTGCTCGCCTTCCAGACAGTCCGGGGATCAGCCCCTCCATACCTCCAAAAGCTCATCAGACCCTACACACCTACCAGATCCCTGCGTTCCGCCTCCTCAGGACGACTGGTACCCCCCCCCACTTCATACTAGCACCCGGTCTCGACGTCTGTCTGTCCTGGCCCCACGGTGGTGGAATGAGCTCCCCGTGGAGGTCAGAACAACAGAAAATCTGACCGCCTTCAAGCGCAGATTGAAGACTCACCTCTTTAAGCTGTACCTCTCTCCACCCCTCCCTACCTCCTTGTGACCTCCCTTGATTGTGTTTTATAAACCCTTGTTTAAGTAGTTCAAACTTCTAGTTTAATACTTGTAAGGTTACTTATTGGCTTACTGTTGTGCACGCCAATGATTGATATCGTGTGGTCCACCCCCCTCCCCAAAAATAAAAAAATAAAAAAATCATGCCAACTGCGCCTGGTGTTTGAATTCGTATTTACCTTTAGGGTTGTTTTAACGCACTTGTTTCAGGTTGGAAAATGCACTAATGTACGTTGCTCTGGATAAGAGCGTCTGCCAAATGTCTAAAATGTAAATGTAAATGGGTAAGAAAGCAATACGGTACTTGCATGATCTGCATTCGGCCGAATCAGATCTCAGTTCCTACCGAGAGGAATTATTCAGGCTTAAGAGTGGACATATCATGCTACTGCATCCACTGTCATCTCTGAACCTGCTTTCTCAGGCTTTCCCATCTCCAGGTTTTCTTACTTCCTCCCAGCAGGAAGACCCTAGTGGCCAAAGCACCTTGCCACCTACTTTGACCTCAACTTACACAGACAAGAGAAATCTCCCAGAGCTCATTCATTCAGCTTTCACTGGAACCGTCACTTCCCCCTTACACCACAAGGTGGGGAAAGCGACGCCCAGTCTTGATTCAGGTTTGTCAGACCCCTGTTCGATAGCTTGCACTGACCGAGACTATTCAGATCACAATGCTTCAGATTTCTCTTGCGATGGTTCATCCACCTCCTCCCTAGACAGGGAAAGGGGGGACAGAATTTCAACTTCTGTCCATCTCCGCAAAGGAGAAACAGCTAGGCCAATTCAAGATTGCACCTTCCCTACTCCCTCCAAAGGGGGGGACCAGAGAGTCTCACTTTGAAAACAGTGAAAGAGATTCCACTTCACCTCTTAGGCAAACAAAGCACAATGCTCATGCCCCTAGCTTTCCCTCTAAAACAGAGAGAACATACAATTTGGTGCGATACGCAGATAGCGACAATTCAGCTTCTTCTAGCCATTTAGACAGTGATGATTGTGTTGCTGCTCCGTCCTCACAACCAAACAGAGGACGTCAAGCTCAGTATGAAACGCGCTCACGATCAGTCTCGCCTTCCCCAAACAGGCGGAATCCTGAAACATGACAACTGGCTCTCTGATCTGCCCAGGGCAACCGATCGAGAGAAGGTAAAACTTATCTGGAAAACCTCTACCAGCGATACGTACATTCATGGAATAACTGCCATCCGCTGTTCGTTCTAGCTACCCCGGGTAAGGGTCCTATAGCCCAGGGGTGTCCAAACTTTTTTCACTGAGGGCCAGATGGAGAAAAATGATGACTATCGCGGGCCACAGGCGCATACAGTTGCCAACATCACTTAGATTTCTATTTAAATTAGGCGAATAGTATTATAGCCTATTAAAAGGTGAGCTTGTAGAGAATTTAAGATTTTCACTCACCAGTGACACTTCTAATGAGAACAGTGTTGTTGTGCCTTGGACTGAAGAATCGCTGTGATGTTGGGCGTGAGGTTTGTTGATGCGATTCGCAGGACATCGCAAAGGTGACTGTCTGTTATCTTTGATTGCAAATGGCTCTTGTTTAGCGTCATCAGAGATAATGTTTGCTCACATATGTATGTGGAGCCGAACAGACTCAGCATTCTTTTTGCGTGGCGCCTCATCTGTGGAAATTTTGACTTTTCCAAACTCTTGTAGAACTCTGGCAGTGGCAGCTGCTGGTGCCGACTGCGAAGCAGGTCATCACATTGCATCTCGATGAGTTCCAACTGTAGCCTATGTCCTCTGGTGCTTCATCCACGTAAACGGAGAAGGGGCATGAGAACATGCTGATATCCTTCTCAATGGAAGCAAAATCATGAAAGTGCTTGTTGAATTGAACTCTGTGATCAATGACGTGATTACTGTCACATATTTCTCCATTTGCTCAGGGATGTTGACATTTGGGAAAGTGTCGATTACCTCCCGGAGAGAGGGGAAGTGTGCGGCATTGCGTTCACTGACTTGACTCTCAAATAGACGGAGCTTCACGACAAATGCTTTCATGTGTGAGTACATTTGTGACACGATTGTGTCTTTCCCTTGCAAGGCTGTGTTCAGGAAATTTAGCTGTCTGGTCATGTCAGTTAAAAATCCCAGGTCTGCCAACCAAACAGGGTCACTCAGTTCACCGACGGACAGACGTTTTTCTCTTAAGAATTTGTCAATCTCAGATTTGAGGGAGAAGAACCGCTTGAGAACGTAGCCGCGGCTGAGCCAACGCACATCAGAGTGGTAGATCACGTCCCCATATTCTGCATCCATTTCAGACAGGAATGCCTGAAATTCTCTGTGATTGAGTGCTTTCGATCAAATTATGTTAAGAGTTTTCACGACTGTATTCATGACATCCCCTACAGTGCAATTTAACAGCCTCGCCCCCAGACTCGCGAGCTTTTCTGCAAACCAGGGAAGCCATTCCGTTACACTCATCTATCATGGCTGGAGCACCATCTGTTGTAACTCTGTTGTCCCAAGGGAGATTCAGATTTTGAATAGCAACTGACACAGCTTCAAAAATATCAGCTCCTTTCATTGTTCCAGTCAGGCTCCGAAGGTTGAGGAGCTCTTCAGTAATGCAAAAATCATCGTCAACCCCTTGCAAAAAATTTGTATCTGAGCCGTATCTGTTGTGTCAGTACTCTCGTCACACACAATTGAATAGAAATGAAACAACGGAGCTTTGTCTGATATTTGTGCCTTGATGTTAGTTGACAAATCCTCAATTTGCCGGGCCAATGTGTTTCTCACAAGAAACAAGTCTTGTTTCTTTTCTGGGCATACAATCTCCACAATTTTTGTGATGCACTCTTTAATAAAATCACCCTCTGCAAAGGCCTTTCCATACTTCGCTATTAGCTTAGCCACCTCGTAGCTAGCCCTGGTAGCATTCTGCTGCGTTTGATTAGCACAAAAAAAACTGGGTTTGTTGCAATGATAGGCTTGCCGCCAACTGCTTTGCTTTCTCTTCTCTGGCTGCTCCAGTACATGCCTTAAAAGACGCATCATGTTTCGTTTCATAATGTTTCTTAACATTAAATTATTTCATCACCGCTACTGATTCCTGGCAAATTAAACAGACACACTTGCCTCAGTACTCAGTGAAAAAGTATTAATTTTGCCATTGTGGCTGGAATTTCCTACATTCACTATCCACCTTTCGCTTCTTTGCAGCCGCCATGTTGAAAAGAATACGTTTGGGGGGGCGTAAACTGCTGATCTGTTTTTAGAGTTGGGCTTTTACTATGCTGCCCCCTAGTGTTCAAAAAATGAACAGCTTTTTTTCTCATTTGCAGCAATGGGCCAGATTTAATCAGTCTTCTGAAATTATTCGAGGGCCGTTTTAAAATGCTTCAAGGGCCGTAATTGGCCCGCGGGCCGTAGTTTGGACACCCCTGAGCTACCCTAAGCTCCTTGAAGCATTAGTAGCAGAATACATGCCCCAGCTTGATCAGGCAGCAGCCATGATCAAAGCTGTGGACATCAAACATGGTCGCACAGAACCACCCCGCATTTACTACCAACGTCTCAAAAATGCGTTCTTCCAAGGTAGTAACGGGCCAGGCTTAGATGAAAATCAAGCCTTTAGATCCCTGTTTGTGCACAACCTGCACCCATGCGTATGAACCCATGTTTCATTGTTGAGGCCAGTGTTCAGCTGTTGAACTACGTAATGAGGCTCAAACAGTCTGGGACACGTTAAGGATTGTTCCCAAGAACGAGCGGGCAGAACCATCTAAGAAAGATGTTCTACTCAAACCCTCTGGCACCTTCCAGACTCAATCTTTAAAAACTAAAGACTCAAAACGACGGCTAAACAATAGGTTCCCAGTTAAGGGCCACCGTGGTCGCTTCTCACACTCCGATTCTAGCCAGAATTGGAGAGAAGACAGACCAGGTAGGCCGAAGCTTGAGAGTCACAAGCATGACTCTGATAGGGAAGACGCCGCATCTGAAGAAAGCTTCTTCAGCTCTTCTGAGGACAGCTTGGACATTTGAATTGTATCAATTGAATCAAAAAATGGGTTGAATCATGGTTAAATTAGTGCAAGTAGAGACTACAGTGCAACATTTACAGATGTATTGACACGCTGTGTCCCTATCTTCTGTTACACCACTTCCCTTGCATAATTGTATTAAGTAGAATTTTTCACAAGAACCCCGAAGGGTAAGCTCGCCTACTGTACCACATAGGAGCTCACGGACAAGCCAGCTGTAATCAGCTTACTGCAGACTTCAGTAAGACTGATCAAATATCCCAGGCATAGCTTAGGATTTTAGTCTGAATTGTTTATCGGTAATTTGATTGTATCTCGACTTTGTGCGATAATAATAGCTATAAACTTGTTGCACTGGTTAGCAAGCTAGCCGGCTGGCCTATTGTTTCATAGCAGTTAGTAGTACTAACTAACCCGAGCAGGCCTCACTGGTTTGCCCCTCTATCCAAACACTGACGAACATTCGTGTGATATGATCTAATTTTAGCTTACTGTAGATGGTTACAGTATTTCCTGACCAAAGTGCGTGAACTTATTTATAGTAACGTTAGATTTGAGATCAATAACCACCATCGTGCTGCGACACAGCTAGTTTACTCCACACTCCTTTGTTCTCTGAGCACACGTGGCACGCACACACACACACACACACACACACACACGCACACACACTAGTGTTTAATATTTTCCCGAAAATTTTCTATTTTTAAACCCGGGATTATAACACCTTGCTCCCGGGTTTCCCAGGAAATCCCGTCTAAAAAAGCAGGGGCATTTTAGTAGGCTATTATTAACTGTGCGACCCTACTTATTGGTTTACAGGCTACCGGCATCCATATGCCAGATAAAACTATCTTTCAGCACCATGGCATTGTCCACTACCTACTATTGGTTGAGATTCTTGAATATCAATAACAACAAACTGTTTTTCAAAGACATTTTATTAATAAAAGCAACATATTTTCTGTACAATATTATGGCTGCTTTGGA
Source organism: Synaphobranchus kaupii (assembly GCA_029718625.1). Classification (NCBI taxonomy): domain Eukaryota; kingdom Metazoa; phylum Chordata; class Actinopteri; order Anguilliformes; family Synaphobranchidae; genus Synaphobranchus; species Synaphobranchus kaupii. The sequence continues at coordinate 554,692 of CM056392.1, read as the reverse complement.
ACTTCGGACATCTAAACAAAGGCTATGGGGCTATTAGGCCTACCTGAACCGTGAGAAGTAGCCTATTAACGCTGGCTAAAACTTTTCACGACAAAAAGGCTTTAGGTTTACAGGCAAACAGCCAGTGTTTAAGAAAAAGGACTATACCCCGCCCCCCCCTTAAAAAAAATGCCTACACATTTTTACCCTATTCTTTGAAATGTCGAGGGTTTCAGCGGTGAATGCCCAAAACTGAGAAATTTGAAAATAAAGTAACGTGTGTTATGCAGAAATTTCTCACGTTTATAACAAGCCAATAAAAAAATAAAACCTAAATGAAAAATCTAGGTGTTTGCTGCAAGAACTGAGAATGTGAGTAATAGGCCCACATTATATAGCCTAAGTAAATGTTCTGGCATAAATACAATAACTTAATATGACGGCATAAATACAATATCTACATCAAGACACATCAGCAAATATACGCTAGCCTACTGTTGTGATGAGGGACGTTTAGCCGTAGGCTACGAGTTGGTAAGAAAAGCGAAATTATCTAATATACTTGCAACTTGCTCTAAGAATTCCATCTCGTTTTGCAATTATAGCTGGGGTATATTTCTGCAGAATGCGGTGTCCTGGAATAACTATGGGGTTGCGTTCATTTTTAGGCTACCCCTTGTCCCTATCTACGGTTGCCCCCTAGTGGTAGCCTAGTCATTGACGTCGCAATTATAGTAGCCTATTCTTTTCTCTGAAATTAATTTGTAACTTTAAAAAAACCCGACATTTTGCCTCGTTAGTATTAAGTTTCTCAAAATGATTCCACAAGTTGCTTGACATAATTTTGCTATCCACGTTTGGACCAGGTAGGCTATATTGAACTTCTATTTCCTGTGTGTGCGCAGGCAAAGTTCACGTGCTCTGAAGTGCAAGTTTTCGCTTGTCAATAAGCAGTCATGAGTAGGCGTCAGTTTTTTCAAATGGTGGATACTTTTGGAAATAAACTTCATATATTGATTATTTTATTGCACTTAATTAGGTCAAATATAATGCAAGAATTATTTATCTGCATTGCCCATGTTAAATTTCTCGGTTTCCCGATGTCACTCCCGGTCGGGAACGGGAAGGAATTGTGATGGGAATACCAGGATCCCGGGAACCGGGATTAATCACTAACGCACACAAATGTGGTATAATGGGGGGCAGTGTAGTATAATGGTTAAGGAACTGGACTTGTAACCGAATGGTTGCAGGTTCGATTCCCAGGTAGGACACTGCCATTGCACCCTTGAGCAACGTACTTAACCTGAATTGCTTCAGTATATATCCAGCTGTATAAATGGATAAATGTAATAAGAAGTTGTGTAAGTCGCTCTGGATAAGAGCGTCTGCTAAATGCCTGTAATGTAACATGTGCATACCCACACAAATGCTCCAATATGCACATAACACGATATGTCTATTTAGTAGAAAGTGATATTCCGGTTTTTCCTTGTTTAATAAATCTATTTTTGTTAAACCTGGTGTCTGTTTTGATATCATATGAGCACGAGAGCTGAGTCAAACCTAATCAATTCAACTCAACTTAACTCAACTCAAATTCAACTTAGTACTTTGTCTGTACCCCTCTCTGCTTTCCCCCTGTCTGTACCCCTCTGCTTTCCCCCTGTCTGTACCCCTCTCTGCTTTCCCCCTGTCTGTAACCCTCTCTGCTTTCCCCCTGTCTGTACCCCTCTCTGCTTTCCCCCTGTCTGTAACCCTCTCTGCTTTCCCCCTGTCTGTACCCCTCTCTGCTTTCCCCCTGTCTGTACCCCTCTCTGCTTTCCCCCTGCCTGTACCCCTCTCTGCTTTCCCCCTGTCTGTACCCCTCTCTGCTTTCCCCCTGTCTGTACCCCTCTCTGCTTTCCCCCTGTATGTACCCCTCTCTGCTTTCCCCCTGTCTGTAACCCTCTCTGCTTTCCCCCTGTCTGTACCCCTCTCTGCTTTCCCCCTGTCTGTAACCCTCTCTGCTTTCCCCCTGTCTGTACCCCTCTCTGCTTTCCCCCTGTCTGTACCCCTCTCTGCTTTCCCCCTGCCTGTACCCCTCTCTGCTTTCCCCCTGTCTGTAACCCTCTCTGCTTTCCCCCTGTCTGTACCCCTCTCTGCTTTCCCCCTGTCTGTACCCCTCTCTGCTTTCCCCCTGTCTGTAACCCTCTCTGCTTTCCCCCTGTCTGTACCCATCTCTGCTTTCCCCCTGTCTGTACCCCTCTCTGCTTTCCCCCTGTCTGTACCCCTCTCTGCTTTCCCCCTATCTGTAACCCTCTCTGCTTTCCCCCTGTCTGTACCCCTCTCTGCTTTCTCCCTGTCTGTACCCCTCTCTGCTTTCCCCCTGTCTGTAACCCTCTCTGCTTTCTCCCTGTCTGTACCCCTCTCTGCTTTCTCCCTGTCTGTACCCCTCTCTGCTTTCCCCCTGTCTGTACCCCTCTGCTTTCCCCCTGTCTGTACCCCTCTCTGCTTTCCCCCTGTCTGTAACCCTCTCTGCTTTCCCCCTGTCTGTACCCCTCTCTGCTTTCCCCCTGTCTGTAACCCTCTCTGCTTTCCCCCTGTCTGTACCCCTCTCTGCTTTCCCCCTGTCTGTACCCCTCTCTGCTTTCCCCCTGCCTGTACCCCTCTCTGCTTTCCCCCTGTCTGTACCCCTCTCTGCTTTCCCCCTGTCTGTACCCCTCTCTGCTTTCCCCCTGTATGTACCCCTCTCTGCTTTCCCCCTGTCTGTAACCCTCTCTGCTTTCCCCCTGTCTGTACCCCTCTCTGCTTTCCCCCTGTCTGTAACCCTCTCTGCTTTCCCCCTGTCTGTACCCCTCTCTGCTTTCCCCCTGTCTGTACCCCTCTCTGCTTTCCCCCTGCCTGTACCCCTCTCTGCTTTCCCCCTGTCTGTAACCCTCTCTGCTTTCCCCCTGTCTGTACCCCTCTCTGCTTTCCCCCTGTCTGTACCCCTCTCTGCTTTCCCCCTGTCTGTAACCCTCTCTGCTTTCCCCCTGTCTGTACCCATCTCTGCTTTCCCCCTGTCTGTACCCCTCTCTGCTTTCCCCCTGTCTGTACCCCTCTCTGCTTTCCCCCTATCTGTAACCCTCTCTGCTTTCCCCCTGTCTGTACCCCTCTCTGCTTTCTCCCTGTCTGTACCCCTCTCTGCTTTCCCCCTGTCTGTAACCCTCTCTGCTTTCTCCCTGTCTATACCCCTCTCTGCTTTCTCCCTGTCTGTACCCCTCTCTGCTTTCCCCCTGTCTGTACCCCTCTCTGCTTTCCCCCTGTCTGTACCCCTCTCTGCTTTCCCCCTGTCTGTACCCCTCTCTGCTTTCCCCCTGTCTGTACCCCTCTCTGCTTTCCCTCTGTCTGTAATCCTCAGTGAGGTACTTCATTACTCTTTCTTCAGAGCTACAAGCAAGAATCAAGAATAGCCGATATGACTTAAATACAGCACAATTGCAGCCTGAACATTAGCACTTAAATACAACACAACTGCAGCCTCAACATTACCACTTAAATACAGCACAACTGCAGTCTCAAAATTAGCACTTAAATACAGCACAACTGCAGCCTCAACATTAGCACTTAAATACAGCACAACTGCAGCCTCAACATTAGCACTTAAATACAGCACAACTGCAGCCTCAACATTAGCACTTAAATACAGCACAACTGCAGCCTCAACATTAGCACTTACAGACAGCACAACTGCAGCCTGAACATTAGGAGACTGCACATTAGGAGGCTGCACATTAGGAGACTGAACATGAGGAGACTGCACATTAGGAGGCTGAACATTAGGAGACTGCACATTAGGAGGCTGAACATTAGGAGGCTGCACATTAGGAGACTGAACATTAGGAGACTGAACACTAGGAGACTGAACATTAGGAGACTGAACATTAGGAGACTGAACATGAGGAGACTGCACATTAGGAGACTGAACATTAGGAGGCTGAACATTAGGAGGCTGAACATTAGGAGACTGCACATTAGGAGACTGAACATTAGGAGGCTGCACATTAGGAGACTGAACATTAGGAGGCTGCACATTAGGAGACTGAACATTAGGAGGCTGAACATGAGGAGACTGCACATTAGGAGACTGAACATTAGGAGACTGAACATGAGGAGGCTGCACATTAGGAGACTGAACATGAGGAGACTGAACATTAGGAGGCTGAACATTAGGAGACTGAACATTAGGAGGCTGAACATGAGGAGACTGCACATTAGGAGGCTGAACATTAGGAGACTGAACATGAGGAGGCTGCACATTAGGAGACTGAACATTAGGAGGCTGAACATTAGGAGACTGAACATTAGGAGGCTGAACATGAGGAGACTGCACATTAGGAGACTGAACATTAGGAGACTGAACATGAGGAGGCTGCACATTAGGAGACTGAACATGAGGAGACTGAACATTAGGAGGCTGAACATTAGGTGACTGAACATTAGGAGACTGCACATTAGGAGGCTGCACATTAGTAGATTGAACATTAGGAGACTGAACATTAGGAGGCTGCACATTAGGAGACTGAACATGAGGAGGCTGAACATTAGGAGACTGAACATGAGGAGGCTGCACATTAGGAGGCTGAACATTAGGAGACTGAACATGAGGAGGCTGCACATTAGGAGGCTGAACATTAGGAGGCTGAACATGAGGAGGCTGCACATTAGGAGGCTGAACATTAGGAGGCTGAACATTAGGAGGCTGAACATTAGGAGACTGAACATTAGGAGACTGAACATTAGGAGACTGAACATTAGGAGGCTGAACATTAGGAGGCTGAACATTAGGAGACTGCACATTAGGAGACTGAACATTAGGAGACTGCACATTAGGAGACTGCACATTAGGAGACTGAACATTAGGAGACTGCACATTAGGAGACTGAACATTAGGAGACTGAACATTAGGAGACTGAACATTAGGAGGCTGAACATTAGGAGGCTGCACATTAGGAGACTGAACATTAGGAGACTGAACATTAGGAGACTGAACATTAGGAGACTGAACATTAGGAGACTGCACATTAGGAGGCTGAACATTAGGAGGCTGAACATTAGGAGACTGAACGTTAGGAGACTGCACGTTAGGAGACTGAACATTAGGAGACTGAACATTAGGAGACTGAACATTAGGAGGCTGAACATTAGGAGACTGCACATTAGGAGGCTGAACATTAGGAGGCTGCACATTAGGAGGCTGAACATTAGGAGGCTGAACATTAGGAGGCTGCACATTAGGAGGCTGAACATTAGGAGACTGAACATTAGGAGACTGAACATTAGGAGGCTGAACATTAGGAGGCTGAACATTAGGAGACTGCACATTAGGAGACTGCACATTAGGAGACTGAACATTAGGAGACTGAACATTAGGAGACTGCACATTAGGAGACTGCACATTAGGAGACTGAACATTAGGAGGCTGAACATTAGGAGGCTGAACATTAGGAGGCTGAACATTAGGAGGCTGAACATTAGGAGACTGCACATTAGGAGACTGAACATTAGGAGGCTGCACATTAGGAGACTGAACATTAGGAGGCTGAACATGAGGAGACTGCACATTAGGAGACTGAACATTAGGAGACTGAACATGAGGAGGCTGCACATTAGGAGACTGAACATGAGGAGACTGAACATTAGGAGGCTGAACATTACGAGGCTGAACATTAGGAGGCTGAACATGAGGAGACTGCACATTAGGAGGCTGAACATTAGGAGACTGAACATGAGGAGGCTGCACATTAGGAGGCTGAACATTAGGAGGCTGAACATGAGGAGGCTGCACATTAGGAGGCTGAACATTAGGAGGCTGAACATTAGGAGACTGAACATTAGGAGACTGAACATTAGGAGACTGAACATTAGGAGGCTGAACATTAGGAGGCTGAACATTAGGAGACTGCACATTAGGAGACTGAACATTAGGAGACTGCACATTAGGAGACTGAACATTAGGAGACTGAACATTAGGAGACTGAACATTAGGAGGCTGAACATTAGGAGTCTGAACATTAGGAGGCTGCACATTAGGAGACTGAACATTAGGAGACTGAACATTAGGAGACTGAACATTAGGAGACTGAACATTAGGAGACTGCACATTAGGAGGCTGAACATTAGGAGGCTGAACATTAGGAGGCTGAACATTAGGAGACTGCACATTAGGAGACTGAACATTAGGAGACTGAACATTAGGAGACTGAACATTAGGAGACTGAACATTAGGAGACTGAACATTAGGAGGCTGAACATTAGGAGACTGCACATTAGGAGGCTGAACATTAGGAGACTGCACATTAGGAGGTTGAACATTAGGAGGCTGCACATTAGGAGGCTGAACATTAGGAGGCTGAACATTAGGAGGCTGCACATTAGGAGGCTGAACATTAGGAGACTGAACATTAGGAGACTGAACATTAGGAGGCTGAACATTAGGAGGCTGAACATTAGGAGACTGCACATTAGGAGACTGCACATTAGGAGACTGAACATTAGGAGACTGAACATTAGGAGACTGAACATTAGGAGACTGCACATTAGGAGACTGAACATTAGGAGGCTGAACATTAGGAGGCTGAACATTAGGAGGCTGAACATTAGGAGACTGCACATTAGGAGACTGAACATTAGGAGGCTGCACATTAGGAGACTGAACATTAGGAGGCTGAACATGAGGAGACTGCACATTAGGAGACTGAACATGAGGAGACTGAACATTAGGAGGCTGAACATTACGAGACTGAACATTAGGAGGCTGAACATGAGGAGACTGCACATTAGGAGGCTGAACATTAGGAGACTGAACATGAGGAGGCTGCACATTAGGAGACTGAACATTAGGAGGCTGAACATTAGGAGACTGAACATTAGGAGGCTGACCATGAGGAGACTGCACATTAGGAGACTGAACATTAGGAGACTGAACATGAGGAGGCTGCACATTAGGAGACTGAACATGAGGAGACTGAACATTAGGAGGCTGAACATTAGGAGACTGAACATTAGGAGACTGCACATTAGGAGGCTGCACATTAGGAGACTGAACATTAGGAGACTGAACATTAGGAGGCTGCACATTAGGAGACTGAACATGAGGAGGCTGCACATTAGGAGGCTGAACATTAGGAGACTGAACATGAGGAGGCTGAACATTAGGAGGCTGAACATTAGGAGGCTGAACATGAGGAGGCTGCACATTAGGAGGCTGAACATTAGGAGGCTGAACATTAGGAGACTGAACATTAGGAGACTGAACATTAGGAGGCTGAACATTAGGAGACTGAACATGAGGAGGCTGCACATTAGGAGGCTGAACATTAGGAGACTGAACATGAGGAGGCTGCACATGAGGAGGCTGAACATTAGGAGGCTGAACATTAGGAGACTGAACATTAGGAGGCTGAACATTAGGAGACTGCACATTTGGAGACTGAACATTAGGAGACTGCACATTAGGAGACTGAACATTAGGAGACTGAACATTAGGAGACTGAACATTAGGAGACTGCACATTAGGAGGCTGAACATTAGGATGCTGAACATTAGGAGACTGCACATTAGGAGACTGAACATTAGTAGACTGCACATTAGGAGACTGAACATGAGGAGACTGAACATGAGGAGACTGCACATTAGGAGGCTGAACATTAGGAGGCTGAACATTAGGAGGCTGAACATTAGGAGACTGCACATTAGGAGACTGAACATTAGGAGACTGAACATGAGGAGACTGAACATTAGGAGACTGCACATTAGGAGGCTGAACATTAGGAGACTGAACATTAGGAGACTGAACATTAGGAGGCTGAACATTAGGAGACTGCACATTAGGAGGCTGAACATTATGAGGCTGAACATTAGGAGGCTGAACATTAGGAGGCTGAACATTAGGAGGCTGAACATTAGGAGGCTGAACATTAGGAGGCTGAACATTAGGAGGCTGAACATTAGGAGGCTGAACATTAGGAGGCTGAACATTAGGAGGCTGAACATTAGGAGACTGCACATTAGGAGACTGCACATTAGGAGGCTGAACATTAGGAGGCTGGACATTAGGAGGCTGGACATTAGGAGACTGCACATTAGGAGACTGAACATTAGGAGGCTGAACATTAGGAGACTGCACATTAGGAGACTGCACATTAGGAGGCTGAACATTAGGAGGCTGAACATTAGGAGACTGCACATTAGGAGACTGCACATTAGGAGGCTGAACATTAGGAGGCTGAACATTAGGAGACTGCACATTAGGAGACTGCACATTAGGAGACTGCACATTAGGAGACTGAACATGAGGAGGCTGAACATGAGGAGGCTGCACATGAGGAGGCTGAACATTAGGAGGCTGAACATGAGGAGGCTGCACATGAGGAGGCTGCACATGAGGAGGCTGCACATGAGGAGGCTGCACATTAGGAGGCTGAACATTAGGAGGCTGAACATTAGGAGGCTGAACATTAGGAGACTGAACATTAGGAGGCTGAACATTAGGAGACTGCACATTAGGAGACTGCACATTAGGAGACTGAACATTAGGAGACTGAACATTAGGAGACTGAACATTAGGAGACTGCACATTAGGAGACTGCACATTAGGAGACTGAACATTAGGAGACTGAACATGAGGAGACTGAACATGAGGAGACTGCACATTAGGAGGCTGAACATTAGGAGGCTGAACATTAGGAGGCTGAACATTAGGAGGCTGAACATTAGGAGACTGCACATTAGGAGACTGAACATTAGGAGACTGAACATGAGGAGACTGAACATTAGGAGACTGCACATTAGGAGGCTGAACATTAGGAGGCTGAACATTAGGAGACTGAACATTAGGAGACTGAACATTAGGAGGCTGAACATTAGGAGACTGCACATTAGGAGGCTGAACATTAGGAGACTGCACATTAGGAGGCTGAACATTAGGAGGCTGCACATTAGGAGGCTGAACATTAGGAGGCTGAACATTAAGAGGCTGAACATTAGGAGACTGAACATTAGGAGACTGAACATTAGGAGACTGAACATTAGGAGACTGAACATTAGGAGACTGAACATTAGGAGACTGAACATTAGGAGGCTGAACATTAGGAGGCTGAACATTAGGAGACTGCACATTAGGAGACTGAACATTAGGAGACTGCACATTAGGAGACTGAACATTAGGAGACTGAACATTAGGAGACTGAACATTAGGAGGCTGAACATTAGGAGTCTGAACATTAGGAGGCTGCACATTAGGAGACTGAACATTAGGAGACTGAACATTAGGAGACTGAACATTAGGAGACTGCACATTAGGAGGCTGAACATTAGGAGGCTGAACATTAGGAGACTGAACATTAGGAGACTGCACATTAGGAGACTGAACATTAGGAGACTGAACATTAGGAGACTGAACATTAGGAGACTGAACATTAGGAGGCTGAACATTAGGAGACTGCACATTAGGAGGCTGAACATTAGGAGACTGCACATTAGGAGGTTGAACATTAGGAGGCTGCACATTAGGAGGCTGAACATTAGGAGGCTGCACATTAGGAGGCTGAACATTAGGAGACTGAACATTAGGAGACTGAACATTAGGAGGCTGAACATTAGGAGGCTGAACATTAGGATACTGCACATTAGGAGACTGCACATTAGGAGACTGAACATTAGGAGACTGAACATTAGGAGACTGAACATTAGGAGACTGCACATTAGGAGGCTGAACATTAGGAGGCTGAACATTAGGAGGCTGAACATTAGGAGGCTGAACATTAGGAGACTGCACATTAGGAGACTGAACATTAGGAGGCTGCACATTAGGAGACTGAACATTAGGAGGCTGAACATGAGGAGACTGCACATTAGGAGACTGAACATTAGGAGACTGAACATGAGGAGGCTGCACATTAGGAGACTGAACATGAGGAGACTGAACATTAGGAGGCTGAACATTACGAGACTGAACATTAGGAGGCTGAACATGAGGAGACTGCACATTAGGAGGCTGAACATTAGGAGACTGAACATGAGGAGGCTGCACATTAGGAGACTGAACATTAGGAGGCTGAACATTAGGAGACTGAACATTAGGAGGCTGACCATGAGGAGACTGCACATTAGGAGACTGAACATTAGGAGACTGAACATGAGGAGGCTGCACATTAGGAGACTGAACATGAGGAGACTGAACATTAGGAGGCTGAACATTAGGAGACTGAACATTAGGAGACTGCACATTAGGAGGCTGCACATTAGGAGACTGAACATTAGGAGACTGAACATTAGGAGGCTGCACATTAGGAGACTGAACATGAGGAGGCTGCACATTAGGAGGCTGAACATTAGGAGACTGAACATGAGGAGGCTGAACATTAGGAGGCTGAACATTAGGAGGCTGAACATTAGGAGGCTGAACATGAGGAGGCTGCACATTAGGAGGCTGAACATTAGGAGGCTGAACATTAGGAGACTGAACATTAGGAGACTGAACATTAGGAGGCTGAACATTAGGAGACTGAACATGAGGAGGCTGCATATTAGGAGGCTGAACATTAGGAGACTGAACATGAGGAGGCTGCACATGAGGAGGCTGAACATTAGGAGGCTGAACATGAGGAGGCTGCACATTAGGAGGCTGAACATTAGGAGGCTGAACATTAGGAGGCTGAACATTAGGAGGCTGAACATTAGGAGACTGAACATTAGGAGGCTGAACATTAGGAGACTGCACATTTGGAGACTGAACATTAGGAGACTGCACATTAGGAGACTGAACATTAGGAGACTGAATATTAGGAGACTGAACATTAGGAGACTGAACATTAGGAGACTGCACATTAGGATGCTGAACATTAGGAGACTGCACATTAGGAGACTGAACATTAGTAGACTGCACATTAGGAGACTGAACATGAGGAGACTGAACATGAGGAGACTGCACATTAGGAGGCTGAACATTAGGAGGCTGAACATTAGGAGGCTGAACATTAGGAGACTGCACATTAGGAGACTGAACATTAGGAGACTGAACATGAGGAGACTGAACATTAGGAGACTGCACATTAGGAGGCTGAACATTAGGAGGCTGAACATTAGGAGACTGAACATTAGGAGGCTGAACATTAGGAGACTGCACATTAGGAGGCTGAACATTAGGAGGCTGAACATTAGGAGGCTGAACATTAGGAGGCTGAACATTAGGAGGCTGCACATTAGGAGGCTGAACATTAGGAGGCTGAACATTAGGAGACTGAACATTAGGAGGCTGAACATTAGGAGACTGCACATTAGGAGACTGCACATTAGGAGGCTGAACATTAGGAGGCTGAACATTAGGAGGCTGGACATTAGGAGACTGCACATTAGGAGGCTGAACATTAGGAGGCTGAACATTAGGAGACTGCACATTAGGAGACTGCACATTAGGAGACTGCACATTAGGAGGCTGAACATTAGGAGGCTGAACATTAGGAGACTGCACATTAGGAGACTGCACATTAGGAGGCTGAACATTAGGAGACTGCACATTAGGAGACTGCACATTAGGAGACTGAACATGAGGAGGCTGCACATGAGGAGGCTGAACATTAGGAGGCTGAACATGAGGAGGCTGCACATGAGGAGGCTGCACATGAGGAGGCTGAACATGAGGAGGCTGCACATTAGGAGGCTGAACATTAGGAGGCTGAACATTAGGAGGCTGAACATTAGGAGACTGAACATTAGGAGGCTGAACATTAGGAGACTGCACATTAGGAGACTGCACATTAGGAGACTGAACATTAGGAGACTGAACATTAGGAGACTGCACATTAGGAGACTGAACATTAGGAGACTGAACATTAGGAGACTGAACATGAGGAGACTGAACATGAGGAGACTGCACATTAGGAGGCTGAACATTAGGAGGCTGAACATTAGGAGACTGCACATTAGGAGGCTGAACATTAGGAGACTGCACATTAGGAGGCTGAACATTAGGAGGCTGCACATTAGGAGGCTGAACATTAGGAGGCTGCACATTAGGAGGCTGACCATTAGGAGGCTGAACATTAGGAGGCTGCACATTAGGAGGCTGCACATTAGGAGGCTGAACATTAGGAGACTGAACATTAGGAGGCTGAACATTAGGAGACTGCACATTAGGAGACTGCACATTAGGAGACTGAACATTAGGAGGCTGAACATTAGGAGGCTGCACATTAGGAGACTGCACATTAGGAGACTGAACATTAGGAGGCTGAACATTAGGAGGCTGCACATTAGGAGACTGCACATTAGGAGGCTGAACATTAGGAGGCTGAACATTAGGAGACTGAACATTAGGAGGCTGAACATTAGGAGACTGCACATTAGGAGACTGCACATTAGGAGACTGAACATTAGGAGAGTGAACATTAGGAGACTGAACATTAGGAGGCTGCACATTAGGAGGCTGCACATTGAGGCTGAACATTAGGAGGCTGAACATTAGGAGACTGAACATTAGGAGACTGCACATTAGGAGACTGCACATTAGGAGACTGAACATTAGGAGACTGAACATTAGGAGACTGAACATGAGGAGACTGAACATTAGGAGACTGAACATTAGGAGACTGCACATTAGGAGGCTGAACATTAGGAGGCTGAACATTAGGAGGCTGAACATTAGGAGGCTGAACATTAGGAGACTGAACATTAGGAGGCTGAACATTAGGAGACTGAACATTAGGAGACTGAACATTAGGAGACTGAACATTAGGAGGCTGAACATTAGGAGACTGCACATTAGGAGGCTGAACATTAGGAGACTGCACATTAGGAGGCTGAACATTAGGAGGCTGCACATTAGGAGGCTGAACATTAGGAGGCTGAACATTAGGAGGCTGAACATTAGGAGGCTGCACATTAGGAGGCTGAACATTAGGAGACTGAACATTAGGAGACTGAACATTAGGACGCTCAACATTAGGAGACTGCACATTAGGAGGCTGAACATTAGGAGACTGCACATTAGGAGACTGAACATTAGGAGACTGCACATTAGGAGACTGAACATTAGGAGACTGAACATTAGGAGACTGCACATTAGGAGGCTGAACATTAGGAGGCTGAACATTAGGAGACTGCACATTAGGAGACTGAACATTAGGAGACTGAACATGAGGAGACTGAACATTAGGAGACTGCACATTAGGAGGCTGAACATTAGGAGGCTGAACATTAGGAGACTGAACATTAGGAGACTGAACATTAGGAGACTGAACATTAGGAGGCTGAACATTAGGAGACTGCACATTAGGAGGCTGAACATTAGGAGACTGCACATTAGGAGGCTGAACATTAGGAGGCTGCACATTAGGAGGCTGAACATTAGGAGGCTGCACATTAGGAGGCTGAACATTAGGAGGCTGAACATTAGGAGGCTGCACATTAGGAGGCTGAACATTAGGAGACTGAACATGAGGAGGCTGCACATTAGGAGGCTGAACATTAGGAGGCTGAACATGAGGAGGCTGCACATTAGGAGGCTGAACATTAGGAGGCTGAACATTAGGAGGCTGAACATTAGGAGACTGAACATTAGGAGACTGAACATTAGGAGACTGAACATTAGGAGGCTGAACATTAGGAGGCTGAACATTAGGAGACTGCACATTAGGAGACTGAACATTAGGAGACTGCACATTAGGAGACTGCACATTAGGAGACTGAACATTAGGAGACTGCACATTAGGAGACTGAACATTAGGAGACTGAACATTAGGAGACTGAACATTAGGAGGCTGAACATTAGGAGGCTGCACATTAGGAGACTGAACATTAGGAGACTGAACATTAGGAGACTGAACATTAGGAGACTGAACATTAGGAGACTGCACATTAGGAGGCTGAACATTAGGAGGCTGAACATTAGGAGACTGAACGTTAGGAGACTGCACGTTAGGAGACTGAACATTAGGAGACTGAACATTAGGAGACTGAACATTAGGAGGCTGAACATTAGGAGACTGCACATTAGGAGGCTGAACATTAGGAGGCTGCACATTAGGAGGCTGAACATTAGGAGGCTGAACATTAGGAGGCTGCACATTAGGAGGCTGAACATTAGGAGACTGAACATTAGGAGACTGAACATTAGGAGGCTGAACATTAGGAGGCTGAACATTAGGAGACTGCACATTAGGAGACTGCACATTAGGAGACTGAACATTAGGAGACTGAACATTAGGAGACTGCACATTAGGAGACTGCACATTAGGAGACTGAACATTAGGAGGCTGAACATTAGGAGGCTGAACATTAGGAGGCTGAACATTAGGAGGCTGAACATTAGGAGACTGCACATTAGGAGACTGAACATTAGGAGGCTGCACATTAGGAGACTGAACATTAGGAGGCTGAACATGAGGAGACTGCACATTAGGAGACTGAACATTAGGAGACTGAACATGAGGAGGCTGCACATTAGGAGACTGAACATGAGGAGACTGAACATTAGGAGGCTGAACATTACGAGGCTGAACATTAGGAGGCTGAACATGAGGAGACTGCACATTAGGAGGCTGAACATTAGGAGACTGAACATGAGGAGGCTGCACATTAGGAGGCTGAACATGAGGAGGCTGCACATTAGGAGGCTGAACATTAGGAGGCTGAACATTAGGAGACTGAACATTAGGAGACTGAACATTAGGAGACTGAACATTAGGAGGCTGAACATTAGGAGGCTGAACATTAGGAGACTGCACATTAGGAGACTGAACATTAGGAGACTGCACATTAGGAGACTGAACATTAGGAGACTGAACATTAGGAGACTGAACATTAGGAGGCTGAACATTAGGAGTCTGAACATTAGGAGGCTGCACATTAGGAGACTGAACATTAGGAGACTGAACATTAGGAGACTGAACATTAGGAGACTGAACATTAGGAGACTGCACATTAGGAGGCTGAACATTAGGAGGCTGAACATTAGGAGGCTGAACATTAGGAGACTGCACATTAGGAGACTGAACATTAGGAGACTGAACATTAGGAGACTGAACATTAGGAGACTGAACATTAGGAGACTGAACATTAGGAGGCTGAACATTAGGAGACTGCACATTAGGAGGCTGCACATTAGGAGGCTGCACATTAGGAGGTTGAACATTAGGAGGCTGCACATTAGGAGGCTGAACATTAGGAGGCTGAACATTAGGAGGCTGCACATTAGGAGGCTGAACATTAGGAGACTGAACATTAGGAGACTGAACATTAGGAGGCTGAACATTAGGAGGCTGAACATTAGGAGACTGCACATTAGGAGACTGCACATTAGGAGACTGAACATTAGGAGACTGAACATTAGGAGACTGAACATTAGGAGACTGCACATTAGGAGGCTGAACATTAGGAGGCTGAACATTAGGAGGCTGAACATTAGGAGGCTGAACATTAGGAGACTGCACATTAGGAGACTGAACATTAGGAGGCTGCACATTAGGAGACTGAACATTAGGAGGCTGAACATGAGGAGACTGCACATTAGGAGACTGAACATGAGGAGACTGAACATTAGGAGGCTGAACATTACGAGACTGAACATTAGGAGGCTGAACATGAGGAGACTGCACATTAGGAGGCTGAACATTAGGAGACTGAACATGAGGAGGCTGCACATTAGGAGACTGAACATTAGGAGGCTGAACATTAGGAGACTGAACATTAGGAGGCTGACCATGAGGAGACTGCACATTAGGAGACTGAACATTAGGAGACTGAACATGAGGAGGCTGCACATTAGGAGACTGAACATGAGGAGACTGAACATTAGGAGGCTGAACATTAGGAGACTGAACATTAGGAGACTGCACATTAGGAGGCTGCACATTAGGAGACTGAACATTAGGAGACTGAACATTAGGAGGCTGCACATTAGGAGACTGAACATGAGGAGGCTGCACATTAGGAGGCTGAACATTAGGAGACTGAACATGAGGAGGCTGAACATTAGGAGGCTGAACATTAGGAGGCTGAACATGAGGAGGCTGCACATTAGGAGGCTGAACATTAGGAGGCTGAACATTAGGAGACTGAACATTAGGAGACTGAACATTAGGAGGCTGAACATTAGGAGACTGAACATGAGGAGGCTGCACATTAGGAGGCTGAACATTAGGAGACTGAACATGAGGAGGCTGCACATTAGGAGGCTGAACATTAGGAGACTGCACATTAGGAGACTGCACATTAGGAGACTGAACATTAGGAGACTGAACATTAGGAGGCTGAACATTAGGAGACTGCACATTAGGAGACTGAACATTAGGAGGCTGAACATTAGGAGACTGCACATTAGGAGACTGCACATTAGGAGGCTGAACATTAGGAGGCTGAACATTAGGAGACTGCACATTAGGAGACTGCACATTAGGAGACTGCACATTAGGAGAGTGAACATTAGGAGGCTGAACATTAGGAGGCTGCACATTAGGAGGCTGAACATTAGGAGACTGAACATTAGGAGGCTGAACATTAGGAGACTGAAAATTAGGAGACTGCACATTAGGAGACTGAACATTAGGAGGCTGAACATTAGGAGACTGCACATTAGGAGGCTGAACATTAGGAGGCTGCACATTAGGAGGCTGAACATTAGGAGGCTGAACATTAGGAGGCTGAACATTAGGAGGCTGCACATTAGGAGGCTGCACATTAGGAGGCTGAACATTAGGAGACTGAACATTAGGAGACTGAACATTAGGAGGCTGAACATTAGGAGACTGCACATTAGGAGACTGAACATTAGGAGACTGAACATTAGGAGACTGAACATTAGGAGGCTGAACATTAGGAGGCTGAACATTAGGAGACTGAACATTAGGAGGCTGAACATTAGGAGACTGCACATTAGGAGACTGCACATTAGGAGGCTGAACATTAGGAGGCTGCACATTAGGAGACTGCACATTAGGAGACTGCACATTAGGAGACTGCACATTAGGAGACTGCACATTAGGAGGCTGAACATTAGGAGACTGAACATTAGGAGGCTGCACATTAGGAGGCTGAACATTAGGAGGCTGAACATTAGGAGACTGAACATTAGGAGACTGCACATTAGGAGACTGCACATTAGGAGACTGCACATTAGGAGACTGACATTAGGAGACTGAACATTAGGAGACTGAACATTAGGAGACTGAACATTAGGAGACTGAACATTAGGAGACTGAACATTAGGAGACTGAACATTAGGAGACTGCACATTAGGAGGCTGAACATTAGGAGGCTGAACATTAGGAGACTGAACATTAGGAGGCTGAACATTAGGAGACTGCACATTAGGAGACTGCACATTAGGAGGCTGAACATTAGGAGACTGAACATTAGGAGGCTGAACATTAGGAGGCTGAACATTAGGAGACTGCACATTAGGAGGCTGAACATTAGGAGGCTGAACATTAGGAGACTGAACATTAGGAGACTGCACATTAGGAGACTGCACATTAGGAGACTGCACATTAGGAGGCTGAAGATTAGGAGGCTGAACATTAGGAGACTGAACATTAGGAGACTGAACATTAGGAGACTGCACATTAGGAGGCTGCACATTAGGAGACTGCACATTAGGAGGCTGAACATTAGGAGACTGCACATTAGGAGGCTGAACATTAGGAGGCTGAACATTAGGAGACTGAACATTAGGAGGCTGAACATTAGGAGGCTGAACATTAGGAGACTGCACATTAGGAGGCTGAACATTAGGAGGCTGAACATTAGGAGACTGAACATTAGGAGACTGCACATTAGGAGACTGCACATTAGGAGGCTGAACATTAGGAGGCTGAACATTAGGAGGCTGAACATTAGGAGGCTGAACATTAGGAGACTGCACATTAGGAGACTGCACATTAGGAGGCTGAACATTAGGAGGCTGAACATTAGGAGGCTGAACATTAGGAGACTGCACATTAGGAGGCTGAACATTAGGAGGCTGAACATTAGGCGGCTGAACATTAGGAGGCTGAACATTAGGAGGCTGAACATTAGGAGACTGCACATTAGGAGACTGAACATTAGGAGGCTGCACATTAGGATAATGAACATTAGGAGGCTGAACATTAGGAGACTGCACATTAGGAGACTGCACATTAGGAGGCTGAACATTAGGAGACTGAACATTAGGAGACTGAACATTAGGAGACTGAACATTAGGAGACTGAACATTAGGAGACTGAACATTAGGAGGCTGAACATTAGGAGGCTGCACATTAGGAGACTGCACATTAGGAGACTGCACATTAGGAGACTGCACATTAGGAGGCTGAACATTAGGAGACTGAACATTAGGAGACTGAACATTAGGAGACTGAACATTAGGAGGCTGAACATTAGGAGGCTGAACATTAGGAGGCTGAACATTAGGAGGCTGCACATTAGGAGGCTGAACATTAGGAGGCTGAACATTAGGAGACTGAACATTAGGAGACTGAACATTAGGAGGCTGAACATTAGGAGACTGCACATTAGGAGACTGAACATTAGGAGACTGAACATTAGGAGACTGCACATTAGGAGACTGCACATTAGGAGGCTGAACATTAGGAGGCTGAACATTAGGAGACTGCACATTAGGAGACTGAACATTAGGAGACTGAACATTAGGAGACTGCACATTAGGAGACTGCACATTAGGAGGCTGAACATTAGGAGGCTGAACATTAGGAGGCTGAACATTAGGAGGCTGAACATTAGGAGACTGCACATTAGGAGACTGAACATTAGGAGACTGAACATTAGGAGACTGCACATTAGGAGGCTGAACATTAGGAGGCTGAACATTAGGAGACTGCACATTAGGAGACTGAACATTAGGAGGCTGAACATTAGGAGGCTGAACATTAGGAGGCTGAACATTAGGAGACTGCACATTAGGAGGCTGAACATTAGGAGGCTGAACATTAGGAGGCTGAACATTAGGAGACTGCACATTAGGAGACTGAACATTAGGAGACTGAACATTAGGAGACTGCACATTAGGAGGCTGAACATTAGGAGGCTGAACATTAGGAGACTGAACATTAGGAGGCTGAACATGAGGAGACTGCTCTGTCATTTTGAGAAAGAAAAACCGTCTTTAACTGCTTCACAGTGTCTCACAACACACCTGATTTTGCTGAGAGGATGTTGGAGGTTGGGCTTGTGTTTGGCAGCATGGGAAAATGAGCATCAACTGTTTGGTTATTCTAAGTAAAAATCAAATGACAATATTACAACAAACAGTGAAAGGAGATTAGAGATCGAGACACAATTAATACCACTAATATATACGGTTTCATATTATAACTTAATTTTATACATCTAGGCTGAAAAATATACAATGAGCCATCAACTAAAACATTGTTCCAGCTTTGAAACATGAAGCTATTCACATAGTATATTCAGAAATATCGTAATGACAAAAAAATATTTAAAATATGGAAAAGATCACAGAATATACTTAAAAGGATATATAACAGATAAATGTACTCATACTCAGGCAAATGCATTTACTACAGAGAGATTGTACTTACGTCTCTTTCTTCTTTATCCCTACATTCCAGAAAAAAACAAAAATCATCAACATTTAGCTAAATATGTCAATATTGCATTAACAGATGCATAATGTTCTCAATCCGAAGGAATTTGAGTAATATGTGAGTATCAGGCATACATGGAATGTACCAAATGTTAGTAATAATTCCTAAGGATACTTACAGTATGCATACATGCGTAAAATTGGCCAAAAAGCCAAAAAGAAAGTTTCAAGCGGCAGGACGATCACCTGAAGATCTTCCACAGTTCGTTCCCCCTTTTCTGAAAATAGATACGTATTTTTAAAAAAAAAACCCTTACGGAGAATCCCACAGTTTGGCCTTGTGATTTCCAGAGTTAGCACATGTGAAGTCACATTTAAAATGGGTATTTAACACCAATGAATTTACAGGTAGCACAAAATATGACAAGTTAGGCAGGAGGCTGAAATTTTAGATCTGAATACTTGACTTTTCACATAAAGGGAACAATCAGCACAGATGTTTTCATTGAGGTGTAAAATGTTTTTACTGTACTAACCTGCTTTCAGATAGACTTCTGTTGCCAGGGCAACTGAATTAACAACACTTAGGACAGCAGTACCAAAGACATAAACTAGGATATGAGGTACATCTGAAAAGCAATGAGGTTTGTTTCAGTAAGCATGAAAGATTAAGGCATATATACTCACCATGCTTGATTTTCAGATGAAAAAATTTATTTTTTTAGTGAGTGTTTTTTACTTGCATGAAAATAATTAAAAACACACACTGATTTATGAAACGTAGATGTCCTTTTGAATTATTTGCCATTCACCAAGCTTCCCTTTTTTATAAGTATTTTTCTAGTCCAACAGTTACTCCTGATACAGAAAAAAAAATTCTTAATTTAAGTTAAATTAGAAAAACAAAGGGAAAGATTGTTGAATGATTCAAAAGGACATCTATGTTTAATAAATCAGTGTGTGTTGTTTGGACAAAATATGAATAGAAGTCTATTAAGCTCCATAATCAATGAGTAAATTCTAAATGATACTGTACCAGGTAAATCACTGATGTGATTAAGTTCCACTGCTTTATTCAGGAAGATGAGGAATGCACAGAAACACATCAATGCAGGGCCATCTGCAGTAACACAGACATCAGTTAATTAAAGCTGTGAACAAAATATTTTTGACAAAAAGCAAAAAAATTACAACAAAATGATTCCATAATTTGAATTACGTTCGCTTTTATTGGACTGGATTACCATATAACACGTCATGGCACTGCCAGAAGCAATCATTAAAGTTACATAAAAAAATTAATTTAATGAAAAAAAAAAAGAGCTATGTATGGGCTCTATGGTCTGGTATCTGTTAAGGCTCTGTTCTAGTGCATGGATGGGCTCTCTTTGGTCTTGTATCTGTTAAGGCTCTGTTCTAGTGCATGGATGGGCTCTCTTTGGTCTTGTATCTGTTAAGGCTCTGTTCTAGTGCATGGATGGGCCCCACAGTGTGGTATCTTTTAAGGCTCTGTTGTAGTGCATGGATGGGCCCCACAGTCTGGTATCTGTTAAGGCTCTGTTCTAGTGCATGGATGGGCCCCACAGTCTGGTATCTGTTAAGGCACTGTTCTAGTGCATGGATGGGCCCCACAGTCTGGTATCTGTTAAGGCTCTGTTCTCGTGCATGGATGGGCCCCACAGTCTTGTATCTGTTAAGGCACTGTTCTAGTGCATGGATGGGCCCCACAGTCTGGTATCTGTTAAGGAACTGTTCTAGTGCATGGATGGGCCCCACAGTCTGGTATCTGTTAAGGCTCTGTTTTATTCTATTTTTTTTATTGTGTTTCCTCTTTTTCTGTTTTTAATTTATATTTTAACTTTGTCTTTTTCTTTATTGTGATATTTTTTACTGCTGTAAAACACTTTCTGCTAAATGCTTGAAAGGTGCAATACAAATAGTTATTACCCACAATCTGGTATCTTTTAAGGCTCTGTTCTAGTGCATGGATGGGCTCTATGGTCTGGTATCTGTTATGGCTCTGTTCTAGTGCATGGATGGGCTCTATGGTCTGGTATCTGTTATGGGTCTGTTCTAGTGCATGGATGGGCTCTATGGTCTGGTATCTGTTATGGGTCTGTTCTAGTGCATGGATGGGCTCTATGGTCTGGTATCCGTTATGGGTCTGTTCTAGTGCATGGATGGGTTCTATGGTCTGGTATCTGTTAGGGCCCATCCATGCACTAGAACAGAGCCTTAAGTGTGGAATTGAATCCTGACCAGTAGCCCAACACAGTGATGCATAATTGGCAGTAGCATCACCCACATTTTAGGGAGGGTTCAGTCAGCCAGGATCCACATTACTCTCTAGTGACCCCTGCTGGTCGATTAGAAACCTGCGGTCTGCTTGCTAAAGCTGCACATTAAGTATCTTTCGATGACTCGTGTCTGTGCGTGCTTGGCCTGAAGGCTGCAATGTGAAAAGAAGCAGCTGGTGACATCATGTGCTTTGGAGGAGAGCGTGTGCTCATCTACACTGTCTCACATTGGATCCAGAGATGTACCAAAGCGTTATTGAAAATGTAATAATTAACAAGAAATGATTTCCCCAGTACTTCTCCCAGTCCTAAACGCATATGCCCATTATGCAAAACAAATTGCGTTAACCAATCTTAAACTATGCACAATACATCAGATCTGACCAAGCTTCACAGAAGAGCACAAATGATTCCTTGAATATGAACATCAACAAATATCAAATTCCATACCTTTATCCTTTTCGAAAATGATGCCCAGAAGTAGTAAGTAGATTGTCATTTTAAGAATGAATTCAAGGACATCAAGGACTTTGTGACATAAATCTGAAAGAGAATGTGTTGCAATTTAGTTAGAAAAATCACATCATATTAACTGTATTCATTATATTTTTCTTGTAATGCCCCAGACTCAGAGACCGAAGCGCAGACCAGGATTAGGCAAAAAAAACGTTGTTTATTTCAGTTCAAGGTCAAAAAGCCAGGTAATAAGATTCCAGACGAGACAAAATCAAAATCCAAAAGAACAACCAAAAAACAGTCCAAAAGATCAAAAGCAGAAAATCAGGTAGGTGACGGTACAAAGGGAGTAGGCAGAGGCGTAGTAAAAAATGAAAGCAAAGTTCAAATAAACCAGAAAAGCAGAAAGGCAAACAAAACAAAATCAGCAGGCAAAAACTCTGAATCAAACAGAAGGGTGTCTCGGAAATCACAAATAAACACAGGCTTAGAAAGGCGTAGGCACTGGCAATATCGATCAATGTTCTGACAAAGAATAAGTGAAACTGAAGGGTATATATAGGTAGGGAACACTTAACTCAAGGGAAATCAGGTGCGATTTGGAGGAGTAACAGGGAAGACTCACAGGTTCAGACAATGATACAATGAGGGGAACAATGATAGAATAATGAGGGAACAAGGAAGACTCGGACTGGACTAAGCATGCAAACGAATAGACAAGACATGACCGGGAGTGTTAAAGACACATGCGCATGTTAAGAGAGTCAGTGGATAGCGGAAGTAAGATATCAGTTAGTAAAGAGGAAGCGTAAAGTAGATAATTGAAAGATAGAATTGCAGGAAACGAGTGACAGCTAAAGCAAGGAAGCGTTAGTAATTAGTGGGTTAGTAAAAGACCTAAACTAAGCTGTTAGCAGTTGTTAGTGTTAATTAGTAATATAAACAATAAGTGGGACAACTAGTTTAGTCAGGGAAAATACAGAGAGGACAGAAAACACCCGAAGGCTCCCGAAAAGTGGACGAAGACTGGGGAGTGACATAAATGCAAATACGTGAACATAAACTGGAATATGGAATGTAAATGTAATAACGTAAACAAACACGAAAGTAACTACACTAATAATAATAAACATGAGTAAAGAATAATCCACAAATACAAAAATAATGAAAAATAATAAACAACAAGGAACAGAAATAACAAATACAAACAGACAAACTCAGAATCCTAACATTTCTGGCTATGAATGATGGTATGAACATCTTCAACAAATGATGTTTTTCCACTGTTTTCATGTAGCTTTGGATTGGTGTGGGGAGAGTTCTCAGCTCATTAACATTCATATTTCCAACCCTCAGTTGTGTATGTATATACTTGTTGGGGATATAGCTCTACAGTGGGCTCCAGAATGACTGGCACCTCTGACTGGTAATGCACAATAAATATTTGTTATAATTGTTATTTGTATTGAGATAAACTCAAAATGCCAAGATGTAGAAAATATTGCAGTTTCAATGGAACCAACCAAAATCATACATTTATTTAACAAAAAATAAATTTCACCAAAATCAAGGTTTCATAATTATTGGCATCCCTGGTTTAGTACTTGGGTAAGGATAACAGCATGGAGTCTCTTCCTGTAATGTTTGACAAGGTTAACTCATTCAATACCAGTGTGTTCTGGAACACTAAGCCTCAGACGATCGTGGAACGACTGAAAGCTATGGGAGTCATTTTCTCCCGTTACTGAGACAGTAGCATAGCAGTAGCCTAGTTTGTTATATTGCCCACTTGATTGTGTTCAATTTTGTATCTGATTTGGTCTCATCTGACCACAGCACCTTCGTCCAGTCATAATTTGGCAAACTCCAAGCGCTTGCTTCTGTGTCTTGGGGCAGAAAAGGCTTTCTTCTCACAACCCTTCCAAAGAGCCTGTGGTTGTGGAGGTGGCGTCTGATGGTGCTTTTCAATTCAATTCAATTCAATTTATTGGATTGAATTGAATTGGAGGAACCTGGCTAGAGAGGGGGAGCCCATCCTTCGCTGGCCGGCCCGGTTTAAACTAAAGGAACCTGGCTAGAGAGGGGGAGCCCATCCTTCGCTGGCTGGCCCGGTTTAGACTAAAGGAACCTGGCTAGAGAGGGGGAGCCCATCCTTCGCTGGCCGGCCCGGTTTAGACTAAAGGAACCTGGCTAGAGAGTTGGAGCCCATCCTCCGCTGGCCGGCCCGGTTTAAACTAAAGGAACCTGGCTAGAGAGAGGGAGCCCATCCTTCACTGGCCGGCCCGGTTTAGACTAAAGGTACCTGGCTAGAGAGGGGGAGCCCACCCTTCACTGGCCGGCCCGGTTTAAACTAAAGGAACCTGGCTAGAGAGGGGGTCCCATCCTTCGCTGGCCGGCCCGGTTTAGACTAAAGGTACCTGGCTAGAGAGGGGGAGCCCATCCTTCGCTGGCCGGCCCGGTTTAAACTAAAGGAACCTGGCTAGAGAGGGGGTGCCCATCCTTCGCTGGCCGGCCCGGTTTAAACTAAAGGAACCTGGCTAGAGAGGGGGAGCCCATCCTCCGCTGGCCGGCCCGGTTTAAACTAAAGGAACCTGGCTAGAGAGGGGGAGCCCATCCCCCGCTGGCCGGCCCGGTTTAAACTAAAGGAACCTGGCTAGAGAGGGGGAGCCCATCCTTCGCTGGCCGGCCCGGTTTAAACTAAAGGAACCTGGCTAGAGAGGGGGAGCCCATCCTCCGCTGGCCGGCCCGGTTTAAACTAAAGGAATCTGGCTAGAGAGGGGGAGCCCATCCTCCGCTGGCCGGTCCGGTTTAAACTAAAGGAATCTGGCTAGAGAGGGGGAGCCCATCCTTCACTGGCCGGCCCGGTTTAAACTAAAGGAACCTGGCTAGAGAGGGAGCCCATCCTTCACTGGCCGGCCTGGTTTAAACTAAAGGAACCTGGCTAGAGAGGGGGGGCCCATCCTTCACTGGCCGGCCCGGTTTAGACTAAAGGTACCTGGCTAGAGAGGGGGAGCCCATCCTTCGCTGGCCGGCCCGGTTTAAACTAAAGGAACCTGGCTAGAGAGGGGGAGCCCATCCTCCGCTGGCCGGCCCGGTTTAAACTAAAGGAACCTGGCTAGAGAGGGGGAGCCCATCCTCCGCTGGCCGGCCCGGTTTAAACTAAAGGAACCTGGCTAGAGAGGGGGAGCCCATCCTTCGCTGGCCGGCCCGGTTTAAACTAAAGGAACCTGGCTAGAGAGGGGGAGCCCATCCTCCGCTGGCCGGCCCGGTTTAAACTAAAGGTACCTGGCTAGAGAGGGGGAGCCCATCCTCTACTGGCCGGCCCGGTTTAAACTAAAGGAACCTGGCTAGAGAGCGGGTGCCCATCCTTCGCTGGCCGGCCCGGTTTAAACTAAAGGAACCTGGCTAGAGAGGGGGAGCCCATCCTCCGCTGGCCGGCCCGGTTTAAACTAAAGGAACCTGGCTAGAGAGGGGGAGCCCATCCTCCGCTGGCCGGCCCGGTTTAAACTAAAGGAACCTGGCTAGAGAGGGGGAGCCCATCCTTCGCTGGCCGGCCCGGTTTAAACTAAAGGAACCTGGCTAGAGAGGGGGAGCCCATCCTCCGCTGGCCGGCCCGGTTTAAACTAAAGGAACCTGGCTAGAGAGGGGGAGCCCATCCTTCGCTGGCCGGCCCGGTTTAAACTAAAGGAACCTGGCTAGAGAGGGGGAGCCCATCCTCCGCTGGCCGGTCCGGTTTAAACTAAAGGAACCTGGCTAGAGAGGGGGAGCCCATCCTCCGCTGGCCGGCCCGGTTTAAACTAAAGGAATCTGGCTAGAGAGGGGGAGCCCATCCTCCGCTGGCCGGTCCGGTTTAAACTAAAGGAATCTGGCTAGAGAGGGGGAGCCCATCCTTCACTGGCCGGCCCGGTTTAAACTAAAGGAACCTGGCTAGAGAGGGAGCCCATCCTTCACTGGCCGGCCCGGTTTAAACTAAAGGAACTCGGCTAGAGAGGGGGAGCCCATCCTCCGCTGGCCGGCCTGGTTTAAACTAAAGGAACCTGGCTAGAGAGGGGGGGGCCCATCCTTCACTGGCCGGCCCAGTTTAATTAAAGGTGGAATGGATGGTAACGGAATGTAATGAGGGATCTAACACAGCAAATAATCAAGTGGGTTTAACATTTTAAAGTCTGAGATAGTAAACTAGCTGGTAGAAGAATGAAGAGATATATAATATGCAGTTCAGAGAGGTGGGGGGGATGCATCAAGGCGTGGGCATAAGCGCTTTTTGAAACCTGGTGACTCCAAGATGCCACCAAGGCCTGCCATTCTTTCACAGTGATTCTTGGGGATTTTTTTTTTGTTTCTCTTGCCATCGTCCTCCCTATCATGGGGGGCAAAATGCGTTTGCGTCCTCTACCTGTCAGGTTTTGAACTGTTGCAACAGTTGAAACCTCTACCTAAATAGGTTTCCAAATGCCCTGACAGTGCGCAGTGGAATTTTCAATTGGTTGTGGATCTTCTCGTAGCCCTTACCAGATTTATGAAGGTCTATGATCATCTGTCTCTTTTGAACTGCCAGTTCTTTTGATTTCTTCATGGTGCTGGATGAATAAAGGGATGTTGCATGCATGTTGCCTTATTTTTATACCCTAGTGAAACAGGAAGTGATGCGATGACACAATATAGTTCCAGAAGACGTAGCTAAACATAAATAAGTGGAATTTCATTCCTGGTTTAACTTTGGCAGATTTTATTTACAATCTTTAATTGTGAAACCTTGATTTGGAAGAAATTGATTTTTAATTAAATTAATAAATGATTTTGGTTGGTTCCATTGAAACATTAATAAAGTACAGTATTTCTCACATGTTGGAATTTTGAGTTTATCTCAATAATGTTATTATTTTTTTATCGTATTTTTAGGGGTCGATTTACTAAGATCCCAAATAAGGGGTGTTATTTTGTGGGCGCAGCCAAAGTATTTGCACGGGCTATCATTTCACACTTTCACTCACGAAGAGTCATTATGTAAATCACTCCAGCCACAAACAGCCATATTTAAATGAGAGATTTTGCGTGTTTGGAATGGTTATACTGTAAGAAAATGGTGAAAAGACTGGCAGCAATCTTACCGTTTTTATGTTTTTCTTTTTACAGTGTAGGTATTGGCTACTGTTACACTGAATGAGCTGGCGGTTTATTACGAACTGTTTCACTGGATGTCTCTTCGTTCTGAGTTACAGAATTTGTCAGGACTGAAATGATCATAACTATGCTTACTAGCACTAAGCCTACTCGTGCCGTTACTGTCACATAAAACCACATTTCCATTTGATCATGGGTTTTATTTTAATAAAGTTTTAGAATAGAATAGAATAGAATATTTAGAATAGAATAGAATTATTTTCCTGTGAGGGAACTTTAGATGTAGCTGCCAGAAATAAAAATACATACAGTGGGGCAGACTCACAACACACAAACAAACATGTTAAATAAAGACATTCAATAGAATCATTGAATTAATTAAATTAATTAAGTGAATTAAAGTGAAGGTATACAAATATATATACAAACTCCGCCTCCGCCACTTTTTTTCAATACAAGTACAGTCTCTGTCTAGTCGGAATGGAGCACTGAACCCACTCAGCCTCTTCAGCCTGATTTTCTTGTTATTCACTGTTTGTTATAATAGACGTTGAATTGTTTGTTTGATTCAAATACTAGTTACTCTTGTATTCTGTAACACAATTTGCTTCATGGTTAAAAAAATATTCTTACTGTTCATGATTCTCTTCTTGTGTATTTTGAGCGTTAGTGAGAATCGGCCAGTTAATTAGCCCCCAGTGTTACGCAATCATTCAGAACATTCAGTTAAGGACATTCCAAACACACCCTTGCTGTACTGACTTGCTACAATTGAAAAACGTACCGCACCGTACCATTACGGGTCCAGTACGGTACACTTGACCCGTGGAAAAGAGATAAATGACAGCCTTCATTTTATCGATTCCGTGTCTTTTAATACCTGCTTTCCATTTGTACTAAAATGCACCCGCAAAATACCTTTCTCAAACTTCCTTTCAGGTTTAGTTTATCACTTAACACTTTACAAGTAATTTAATGGCATGACCACCTCCCTGGGGTGTTTCTAGGACCTGAAAACATCCGGGGTTTAGCCCAATACATCCGGGGCTTAGCCCAATACATCCAGGGCTTAGCCCAATACATCCGGGGTTTAGCCCAATACATCCGGGGCTTAGCCCAATACATCCGGGGTTTAGCCCAATACATCCGGGGTTTAGCCCAATACATCCGGGGCTTAGCCCAATACATCCGGGGCTTAGCCCAATACATCCGGGGTTTAGCCCAATACATCCGGGGCTTAGCCCAATACATCCGGGGTTTAGCCCAATACATCCGGGGTTTAGCCCAATACATCCGGGGCTTAGCCCAATACATCCGGGGCTTAGCCCAATACATCCGGGGTTTAGCCCAATACATCCGGGGCTTAGCCCAAGACATCCGGGGTTTAGCCCAAGACATCCGGGGTTTAGCCCAAGACATCCGGGGTTTAGCCCAATACATCCGGGGTTTAGCCCAATACATCCGGGGTTTAGCCCAATACATCCGGGGCTTAGCCCAATACATCCGGGGCTTAGCCCAATACATCCGGGGTTTAGCCCAATACATCTGGGCCTTTTCTCGGGGGGCATTCTGGTCTTTCCTCCTGGTCCATTCTGGTGTTTCCTCTATTTCTGTCTTTTTTTCATGTCCTCTCTTGTTGATCGACTTTTCCATCTCTAACATAACAAGTCTGAGTAGGATGACTCAGTGACCCAGTGACCCAGTGACTCAGTGACCCAGTGACTCAGTGACCCAGTGACCCAGTGACCCAGTGACCCAGTGACCCAGTGACCCAGTGACTCAGTGACCCAGTGACTCAGTGACCCAGTGACCCAGTGACCCAGTGACCCAGTGACCCAGTGACTCAGTGACCCAGTGACTCAGTGACCCAGTGACCCAGTGAGTCATTTTTGTAAGGTACTGTTGGTCTGCATAATTGCAAATTTCAAATTCCTTTCTATGATACAGATATGAATACTAGTGTTTTGGTATGAACAATAGTGATTATAAGGCCATAATTTAAATGTTCATCTCTGTCTCACACACACACACACACACACACACACACACACACACACACACACACACACACACACACACACACACACACACACACACACAGGAGAAATATATATTTTGACATTGCTTCCCTTTAAATTTATATAATGTTCTTCATTTGATTAAACTATGACAATTATTTTATACTGTTAAAGACTGACAAGACATTACATTATAATCTCAAGGCTGACTGTATTACTAAGTAATTCATAGTATTCGATCGCAGACAAAATGTTAGTGGCAAACAGGTGACTGTAATGAAATAGCAGGTGATTATCATTAAATGACAAGCATGGCCAAATGAGCTGTGGCTTTGCACCGCTGTGTACGACAAAACACATAATGAGCTGTGGCCTTGCACCGCATTGTACGACAAAACACATAATGAGCTGTGGCCTTGCACCGCATTGTACGACAAAACACATAATGAGCTGTGGCCTTGCACCGCATTGTACGACAAAACACATAATGAGCTGTGGCCTTGCACCGCATTGTACGACAAAACACATAATGAGCTGTGGCCTTGCACCGCATTGTACGACAAAACACATAATGAGCTGTGGCCTTGCACCGCATTGTACGACAAAACACATAATGAGCTGTGGCCTTGCACCGCATTGTACGACAAAACACATAATGAGCTGTGGCCTTGCACCGCATTGTACGACAAAACACATAATGAGAATAAATTCAAGATTCAAGATGTTTATCGTCACACCAGTTTCATACTGTGTACAAAACTGGGTGAAAAGCTTCAACCAGGAGGCTCCAGTAACATAAAGTGATAAAATTGACTAAGTGGGGAAAATAAAGTACCAGTAGGGTGATTTAAAAAATTGTAATTCAATAAAAAAATCATATGTAGGCGAATATAAGTTCAGTGAGAATGAAACGGTAGCTACTGTATAACACAACTGGAAATATTGTGGAGCTTCAAGTGTTCTGAGTAACCATACAAAAAAGGCTCGATATAACAAAAATGTT
Source organism: Synaphobranchus kaupii (assembly GCA_029718625.1). Taxonomy (NCBI): domain Eukaryota; kingdom Metazoa; phylum Chordata; class Actinopteri; order Anguilliformes; family Synaphobranchidae; genus Synaphobranchus; species Synaphobranchus kaupii. Next base: position 524,251 of record CM056392.1, on the reverse strand, counting down.
TTGTTTCATTTATAAATTGAAATGTGAAACTTGAAAAGACCTGAAAATCACAGTTAACGTAGAGTAATTCTGTTTGTGCTCGTGGGATACCCGTAGCCTAGCCTATGTGCAAACACGAAGACCCCCAAACGTGCTTTTATTATGAAACCATTTTTACACTTAGTAATGACGGGGAAACTGACCCTGCTTTATGAGACTCATTACAACGGAGGAGATATTTTAATAAAATCATTTTGTAAGTTGCCTATTTGTGTTTGAAATCATTTGTGTTGCGGCCCCTTCAAGCCGGGGTCGTAACCAAGGGGCCAAGACTGGGATTTCGTTTTGAAGCCCACTTCCTGGTTGGCCTGGGAGCCGCCATTGTGCCGTTGCTCACTAGCGCCACTGCGGTTGGCTCCAGTATAGGTCTTTCCCCATGTAAGTGAACGGCAGCAATTTGGTCAAAATACTCAGTCAATAAATTTTTTACAAAAATTTTTTTTATTGCAATAGGTGCCTTTCCTTCATCTAATGCCTGTGCATGTGCTGATTTTTTAAAATATTGTGTCGTTTGGACAGGGTATTGACATTTGTTCAGGACCAATCAGGGGACAGATTGAGTCGGGTTACTGCCGGTCATTTCACTCACTTTGAGGGGCGGGAACCATAGACGGAACGGGCGGGACGTGGGGCGGGACGTGGGCGGAACCCATAGGCGGTACCTCAAGTGGCTAGCAATGGCCTTGACATTCTCAGCCATTCTCCTCCTTTTAATGTGTGAATTTGGCTAATATTAGACACATCGCAATCAGATCGCAATTCTTATTGTCACTAGTGTTGAATTCATTATGGCATGTTCTGCATGTTATATTCTGCTCTGTCTTCACAATCCTATTGTAACACTGCATACAACTGTACTAATCGAGCGTCTCAAAAGCATTCTCTCCAGTTTTTTCGGTAAGACATTTTTTATTACTTTATTTTTTACCGAGTAAGTAACGTTAGCCTTATTAGATAACAGCCTGCAGAAGTAGCCTACGCTACCTAGCATGACAAGCTAACGTATATTACGTAGACCGGTATGCTAGTGGAGTTAGCACCTTTATCTCCCAAAACCGTTTGGTTTGGCTACTTAACGTTAGCTAACGATGTAAAACCTACATTGCACTTCGTCCTATGCTCTCCACTGGCTAAGTGCATTTTATGTGGTGTGAATTTCGACATTGCTAACGTTACCGTGCATTAGTCAAACAAAAAGCAGTCTCCAGTTTTTTCGGTAATACAATTTTTATTACTTTATTTTTTACCAAGTAAGTAGCCTTATTAGATAACAGCCTGCTACGCTACCTACCGCGACCTAGCATGACAAGCTAACGCTTTTGTATAATACGTAGACCGGTATGCTAGTGCAGTTAGCAACTTTTATCTCCCAAAACCGTTTGGTTTGGCTACTTAACGTTAGCTAACGATGTAAAACCTGTCAAAAGTAACGTTAGTCAAATTTCAGTTGTGTAACGTTAACTTATATTCCATTAAACATCGACCTGGTGAGCCTTTGTGTCTATTTTTAGCTTTGTAATTTAACGTTAACGGTCTCATCGTGGACATGTAGTTAGCTACATTGCACTTCGTCCTATGCTCTCCACTGGCTAAGTGCATTTTATGTGGAGTGAATTTCGACATTGCTAACGTTACCGTGCATTAGTCATGGTGTATTTTTCATTAGAGGTATTCATTTTAGGTTGAGCATTATTTATAACTTTTAAAGCATGTGGGAAACGTGTTCATGGAGATGGAAACCCGACATAACGTTAGCTGTCATTTAGCTATCATGTTTTTCGTGTCGCCACTTGCCACCACCATGGACTGTATAAAAATAGGGTAACGTTAGGCTAACGTTAACATTACAGTCTGATATTTTCCCACATAGGCTAACGTTAACATTATAGTCTGATATTTTCCCATGACCCTTGGATTATAGAATATTGTATGAGATTTCAGACAGAATTTGCTTTGAATTCTGGCAATTAACATCATCCAAATGTCTAATTTCAAACCATATTCCTCGGTGCCCGACTACTTTTATCTGTGATGGTAGTTTTATAATTCTGTAAGCTGCATCGCAACCGATCGCAGCCTATTATAACCATTTTATTCTTTGATAGATTTCCTTTAGCTAATGAAGACATGCTGCAGCAGTGGTTGGTCAACATGTATGTACATAATATTATATATACACACATAACCCCTGGATGACTGTTGCAAGTATCACTTAGAGCCCGCATAAACGGGGCATAAGTGTTTACTGTGGAAGTCCTCGCTTACAAAGACCCATGGATTACAATACCACTTACAGCCAGCATAAACATGTACAAATTTGATATTTTATGTGGACCTTGTCATTTTTAATGTGTGTCTCGTCAGGGTTTGTCTTGTACTAAATGTGTGTCTTGTCTTGTGTTCCCACTCTCAGCCTGCACCTTGACGTGGTGAGTGGGCTTTAAACTGAGACAGGCTACTGAACTTTGTTGTCTCCTATGTCAAACCCCTAACTTCTTGTTACCTTTGAGTTTTTTGTCCCCTATTATGAAATGAAAACTGATCTTGTTCTATCCTTTCTCTATTTTACAGATGTAAATTTATTACCAGCTGTTCAAGTTACCAACATAATCAATACTAACACAGATCACTAATTCTGTGATGAAATGATATCTTGAGCTGCTAATTTGTAGAATTAGATGTGCCAAATTTGGGGGTTGAAACAGCACAAGGAATAGGGTTGGGGACCGCAGTCCTAGTCTGTGGGTGACCCTCTTATCAAATGTGCAGCATCCATATTACAAAGGAAAACGCCGCCATCCTGTGCGGGATGTATGGACCACAGACTCACCCTGTCAGCCACAAGGGACATCTGACCATCTTTTAAGGATACATAAAAGAATTGTAATGATTTCAAGTTGCTTTGTGAAAAAAGAATGATCTTAATCACTCCTTTAACACATTTAAAGTCGCAGCACAAGCTGGTCCTCCTTAGTCTTTCAGTGAGATTACAGGATGTGTTACTTATTTACATCAGTGGCTATACCTACACTGTGTGCACGCTGGGGAAGGCCATCTTGAGCGGTAATGTATTGGTGCATTATGTACTCATTATTTAACTGAATGCAAGAGGGTATTAAATATTTTAAAGACAAAAGCAGACAAAAACCTCAAATTACATTTTTCCACATTTATATAAAGGGTCTGATTCTCATTACAGAGCAAGTACTTACAAAAATTAATTGCTGTACAACATGTATAATGTAGAGGGTAGTTAGGCTACCAGATGCCCTTATTTATGCTTCATTTTGAATGACATTTGATTAGTTTATATATTGTGTAATATTTGCTATTTCACCTACTGCATGATTCTGTTATGCAAATAATGAACACATGAAAACAAGTTGGATAATTAAAAAAAATTTTTATTGACAGCTACACCGGCTTAGGGAGCAGGAAGCAAGAAAGGCCATGGGGTGCCATGGCTGGAGAGGACAAGATGGGGGGGTGGGGGAGAGAAGATGCGGGACAGGGATGAGGAAGAGCAGGGGGAGTTGGGTGAACAATGGCATAGCTACAGATGTCATTAATTAAAATAAATCATAATACAAAATATAACATCACATAAAATTTGAAAAGCTGACCCATTTCATTAAAAAAAAACCTATTCCATTAAAAGCTAAATCCAGGATTGGAGAAACTCCTCCCGTAGATTCAGTCTTTAAGGGAATGGACCATACTATTTAAAAAAATAAAAAGTAGCTGTCACCAACTATCCAGACAGTTTTAGCTGTGTAAGAGGAATAAAATTAAATGCATCTCATTGCAATATACAATGATACATTCTGGATGCAAGCTATTAAAAACATCATCCACAATCTAGACATGATACTTTAATATTGTCAATATGCTGTTTGGTCCTATTGCATAAGGCGAGCTACGCTTGAAAAATTAGCAATGAAAGAGAAATACACTCAAGTATATTATGTAAATGACTAGTTTAAGGCACAGTGATTAAAAAAGAAAAATGGTTCACAATGAAAGGTGGGTACAGAAACTCACAGTTGAGGCTTCGGCTTTCCATCGTTGTGTCTGCAAAAGACATTAAAAATTCAAGGTTACAACCAGTCTGTGTAATGAGACCATGCACTAGGGTGGGAAACTTCTGAAATTTTCACGCATGCAAATAGATTCTTATTAAAATGCTTCGTAGATGACCACAGCTGACGTTATTTCATCTTCTTTCATTGTGATTTGCGTTAGCTAGGGTGATCATATAGCTATTGTATATTTTATCCACACAAAAAAAATTAGGACAGGTTCGGGCGGGCATTATTAACATAATAGGCTACTCTGCTGGGTTATTGGAACGAGCAAAACCTAACCAGACATTTTTTGGAATTTAGAAATCCCGCAAGGACCTATTTTTATACAGTCTATGGCCTGGACGGATTTTTTGGGTCGCAAGCTTGCTGACAGCTTGCTACCTATTTAGAGCAGCTCTTCGGGACATTTATAATAAAAGTAGTCTTGTACGTAAATGTGATTGATTGACCGTCAATATCGTTAATGGCAATCATAACGTTACCCTATGTTCGCCTTAGCCTGCCTAGGCCTAACGTAACCAATCTCACTGTCAAGCTGGTATGCTAGCTAATGGAATTAGCCTACCTCCGATCTGAGTTGGGTGGAATATTAATGTACTTTAAATTGTACTGTAAATTGAAGATAACTGAATAAACGTTATAACATAACACAATGATGTGACGAATTTCACACAGTCAATGCAAATAAATAACACAGTAAAACCGTGAAAATGAAATGATATAATAAACATTAGCTTAACTTACCGTGAATTCGCTTGCAATATAAAACCAGAGCTCCCGCTTCTAACTTCTCCCGCTTTCCAGAATCTCCGCCCCGAACTGTCAATCATACTGTGCCTGGACAGAGACCCTCCCATGAAGACCATATCCGGTTCACCCTGCTCCAAGCAAAGGTCAAGTCGGCTCCACTGAGCAGGCGCAGTTCGTCCAAACAGCCGGCGAAAAAGACTTCCGTGTTTCAATTTGGTTTTTCCGAGGCCATGGAAAGGCAATGGGTGACGTCACAGTGGCTTTGTCCATATTTTTATACAGTCTATGGTCGTAACACAAAGATTTGACCATTTTTCACGGGAAAGGTGATTGGAAAAAAATGCAAGCTCTTGCAACTTTCGTGGAATTTCGTTGATTTCGCATTAATAGTTGCGACTGCAACTTCGCGAAATCCTGGAGGGACTGAATAATAGTGGCAATACTATACTATGAATGCCCCAAACAAGAGTCAAAACTGACAAACACCACAACAGTTTGCAACAGATGCAAACATTTGTGTAGTCGAGGGCCTTCCAACAGTCTTGTTTTTATCATGGTTCAAGCCAATAATCTTAATTTCTAATAATTTCTATCATTAAGCTCTCCACACCATCTTGTGAGGAAATATAATATTAATAGTTCCAACTTCCAAGTGTGTTAGGCAGGTATGTGTGTAGAAAGACAGTGAACAACCTGTCCATCAGAAAGAGGATGAGTAAAGATAACCAGAATATACGTACGTTTAGCTGTGCTAGCTTGCTAATATTAATGCATTCACGTTATCTGTCATGTGGGGAAAAACAACCTCTTTCTGCATAATCGCTTTTTAGATGCAATTTAAATTGTTGGCCTATTTCTTCGTTACCTTTTCTTCTCCTCTGGAAAAAAACCAAGACGACTCATTTGTTTTTTACTTTATGGAAGTACAGTGCTTGTGTAGTGCTTTAATGCACCCCCAATAACAATTGAAAGTACAACTAAAGTTCCACTCTGCTACACTGAGTGTAAGGTTCGGAGAACCAAAAAAAGCGTATCTAAAGAGATACACCACAAAACGCGGAAGTAGCCGCACCAGGACTGAGATAACACAGGATCGGGAGCAAAACTTCCCTAGCACAAGGCAAAACAAAGCAACCTCCAAAAACTGAGGCGATCTCGGTAAACAGCGAGAATAACTAACAAAAGAACCTCACGCACTAAATAATTAGGCGTAACAAGAAGTGGTGAAACAAAACAAAACTCGATTAAATGAGTGAAGGAAAAAAATAGAAAAGACCTGTTAGCTAGAGCTCTTGTGGCAAAAGAGCTGAACACAACTGGCAACAGGTGAAAAGAATAAAGGATTAAAAAAAATTGGAAAGGAAAGAGAAAACCAATGTAACCTAAATCTTATAACCGGACTTGCTGCGTTTCCTATTCGTACGAACCAGAAATGCAGCGACCGAAATTCCTATACCTTACCGACTTCGTCTGTCAACATAGCAAAAACAATATCGAAGTGTGGAAAAGCAGAAGTCCTGAGGTATTTATAGCCGGCAGGAAACGCAAAACAGGTGTAGGGAATAATTGTCGGGCAAGATACGAATACTGGAACGGAGGCGGAAAAAATCAGATAGAGCGTCCTGACGACGCCAAATAGAAACACCCACTGGCCATTTTTGCATATTCATTCAGGCTAACCCGCAGAAATGAGAAATTATCGTATCTTTCAATTTTAGCACACGCAGTTAGTTGATCACCTTGGACAATTGTGACGCGGTATGTCAAAAGCAGGCGGAATTGGGCAGAGCTACGAACAGAGGAAAAGCTGCAAAATGCCTTGGGGGTGAATTTGAGCGTTTTTGAGATTTTTGAACATTTATGATGCTACAAATATTAAAAATGTTCTGTAAAAGTTTCAAACTGAAATTTCATCGACAAAGTATTTTTTTTAAGCACTTTTAGAGAGGCATGTCATTTCACAAAATGATGCCTTGTTCGAGATTTTGCTTGGAAATGACGCCAAATTTAGCGTAACTTCTAGCTCACTTGCTAACGTAAAATCGCATGATGATATTTTGCCAACATATTGGTTATTCAAACGGTATCTTTCTTGATGAAATAAACTATTAATTGATTATTAAAACAACAATAATCGTGAGCTTGTTTATGGATTACAACAGCCGCCCGATAATGGGCGCCCTTTCTTTGGCAGTCTCGTCATCTTAAAGACGTTAAAACGAAAAAAAAACACGTTATTGGCTTAAAAGTTAACGTCGTTTTTGTAAAGAAATAAATCCAATGCGATTGAGCCTATCTCTTTTAAGCCAATAAACGATAGTTGTCTCCCCTTTTTTGACATTACTGTCTCATCTAAAAGACGTTAAAACAAAAAACTACCGGTCACGTCTACATGTTTAATATTGTCTTAAAACTTAGTTTATCGTTTTGTGAAGAAATAAACCCAATATCGACATCTTTCGGACTGTCAGGTAAACTATCCAGTTAGCCAGCTATTTTTCCAACATATTGGTTAACGGTATCTTTCTTGATGAAATAAACTATTAATTGATTATTAAAACAACAATAATCGTGAGCTTGTTTATGCACTACAAGAGCCGCCCGATAAAGGGCGCCCCTTTTTTGACAGTACTTTCTAATCTAAAAGACGTTAAAACAAAAAAACTACCGGTCACATCTACATGGTTATTGGCTTAAAAGTTAGCTTATCGTTTTGTGAACCTAATAAATATAATATGTTCAATGGTATGTGCCAGAATAATATCAGTATCGTATGTTGATCACAAAAATGTCTGGTTTCCGCCGGATAACAGGGTTCGGTACGCTAACATTGTTAACCAACTTGTTTTGTTTAAACTCAAACTGTAAAGGGCTATTTCTCAGTTTCGATGTTTCAGACGGTCCAATTTAAAATCTTAATAACTTCGCTTTGGAATATCCGATTTGAAAAAAGAAAGCGGAGTTGTAAAGTGCAAGGTCCATGTTTTACTAATATACCAATAACTCAAAATTGACCTCTTGCCCAATTCCGCCTGGTTTTGACATACCGCATCACAATTTTTTGCGGGTGGTAAGTTTTACACGTGTTTTTGTACACACAAACCTTTAGTAAATCGACCCCATAGTGCATTTCCAGTCAGGGGAAAGGAGTTGCGTGTGTGTGGGTGTGTGTGTGTGTGTGTGCGTGCGTTTGTACGTGCGTGTGTTTACAAGCAGGTTTCCTTTGTCTCTGAACAAAGGGGAAGGCAACAGAGCATGTTGGGCGCATTCAGGTGTGTAGAGGAATAGTTTGGAGAGTGAGAGCACACGTGTGCATGTGCGTGCACACGCTTGCACATGTGGGGAGGAAAAGAACAAAGGGATGTATGAAAGGACAGAAGTATGAACCCACTGGATAACAAAGCATATAGGAAAATTAATCAAATATGAATAACGGAATACATTGCCGGATTTGCATTCGTTATTATTAAGGACAAACCACATGCATAGATTCATCCCTTTATGAGACACACACACACACACACACACACACACACGCGCACGCGCACACGCACACGCACACGCACACACACACACGCACACGCACACGCACGCACACGCACATGCACATACACATACACATACATGCACACACACACACACACACACACACGCACACGCACACGCACACACACACGCACACGCACACGCACGCACACGCACATGCACATACACATACACATACATGCACACACACACACACACACATACATGCACACACACACACGCACACGCACACGCACACGCACGCGCACGCACACGCACACGCACACACACACACACACACACATACATGCACACAAACAAACACATGTCTTGTTGTTCTGCAGTTACTCATTTAAATTGTATGGATTCTACATTCTCATTACAAATTAAAACAGCCCTTTAACAATCACAATATATGAAGCAAGTTATACTTACCTCCATATGGTTTATGCTTCAAATCTGATTTCCAATTAGACAGTGTGTAACTCACTGCAGGTTCAGCAAACCAAAAAATGAACACTGAAAAACAGAAAGGCACACAATAAAGATGTTTTGTTCTAAACTGATGCTGGTGAGTCCCTTTGATTTAATATATACAGTGAGTACCATAGTCCATTGGATTATGAATTTTCTGTTAATTTGGTTCTGTACTTTGAGTTTGAAAGGATACAATGACAATTAGGTTGAAGTGCAGACTGTCACCTTTAATTTGAGGGTATTTTCATCCATACCATTTAGAAATTATAGAACCTTTAGTACATAGTCCCCCCCATTTTCGGGCATCAAAAAATATTGGACAGTTTAACATAATGTAGAATAAAGTAATCATTTTTAATATTCCGTTGCAAATCCTTTGCATGCCATGACTTCCTGATGTCTTTTAATCAATATTAGAATGCAGGTAATGAACTTCGGAAGAAGCTTGAACCTCGAGAACTCCATGAGAACAGCCTCATGGAATTGTTTGACAATGCCTCATTGCATAATCAAACAAAATTTGTTAAACAACCAGGCTAATTTGGCGTTTTCTAAGGTGAGATGGAAGCCATTGTTAGCTTATCCTCAGCTGTTGCAGGCGCTTTTAACGAAATTTAACCGCATATATTTTGTAAAATAACAGCACTGTCGGGAATTACCGGGAACCCGTGCCGGTGTTAAACCCTAATGTTAAAGATTATTATTGTGTATATCAAAACGCGTCATAATGGTTAGTCCGAATAATATTGATCATACTATTGATCCATATAGCCTATTCCTTGCTCACACTACACACGCACGAGCATGTCTGTTTCACCATCATATAAGCAATCCGCCAAGGTGGAAAAGCAGGTTTTTAAAGGGAATGGGATATGACATTTTGATTGGTTTATTGCATCGTATGCCCAAGACACACCTACTGTATAATTAATTAAGAGGCTAGGTTCAGCCCCATTAGCACCTTGCGCCTTAATTAGCGCTCAAATAACACAACGTCTAACTAGAAAAAGTGTACTTGGACACGCCCTAAATGCACTATCTTGCGCCAAGATCGTCAAGATAGAGCCCATAGAATCGATATAGAAGTTTAAGAAATAACCCGGAGTTCCCTTTTAACATTTTCAAATTGTCAGATAAAGTGCGTACATTAATTTGAAAATGAAAACGCAAAGTGGCCTTTTGCATTTTCATTTGAATTATGTCATGGTTTTTTGCGGACATCGAATTTAAACTAAATGCAATCACCGACTTGCATTTTCATTAGAATTTTGGCGCGGATATGCTTCCATACACTAGCGAGTAGTATTTAGGCAGGTGATTCCCTAAAGTTGACAGACTCGTTGCCACTGTCAAGAAGGTTTTTAAACATTGTCAAAGCCAGAAAATGTCCTTTATGGAGCATATTAGGAGCGCGATTGCAGCAACTTGCAAGTTAAATGCACAGAATTTGGCAACAAGTTTTAAGGACGTCTTTATATGCTGTGGCAACCGGTGGGGACGAAACCACGGAGAAGTGATAGATGGAAGATATGTCAGGCTGAAGTGGAAAGATTGCATGCCCATATTAGGAGTTCCGATGACGTCACCGCCTCATCAAGGAAACACACGGCACCTGGAGAAGACTCTGAGCAAGCCAGCTGCGGCGAATCACCAGGCTAATCAGCGCCCTAGAAAATGGGCTGCCAGACAACAGAAAAACGGAGTAGCTTAGGCGAAACCAAGGTGGAGAAAGAGCAAGAGAGAGTGAGTTTGGAGTGTTGGAGTTGTTGGAGAGATTTAAAGTGCTGTGTATGATCTGCTGTGTGCCCGACCCCCGGATTGTTTGAGAGCCGGCCCCGTTACCGACCCCCGCCTGTCTGACAACCCTCCTCCGACATCAGCCCTGGACCGTATGAAAACCCGTCTAAGTGTACCGAACCCTGGCATCGGACAACGACGATTCTCTCGGATTACGGACTGGCTGACACTCCCATTAACCCCTACCTCTCCATCCCAACAAACAGCAATAAATTTGCGAGATAAATTGAATTACCGCTGTGTGGACATTGAGATTATTGTTTTCAGTTGCGTGACAACTCCAACCACCTCGGAGTTTGCCACAATGCTTTCAACATATAACTCACATTGTCGGACACAAATGCAGTCACATTTTTAAAATCAACTTTATAATCCTCTCAGCATTTCTTTGTGCCATCCGCAACTGAGGAGAAATTCACGGCAGCTAAATACAATTTATCAGGAAGAACAACTTTCAAATCGGTTGTGATGGATTTTCCTTGAAGAACAAATAAAACATGTAAAACATAATTGCCTGATCCATCTGATTCGTCCGTGACCACAGATATGCTGTCAGCTGTTCACCAGTTCTTTCATTTAGATTTGATGCAAACAATGGTCTGTGGCACATCCTTCTGTTTAGCTGATGGATTTGCCCCACCGTTTATTACCGTTTATTACTGTTTCTTATTACTGTTTATTACTGTTTATTACTGTTAATTACTGTTTATTACCGTTTATTACATGCATGTTTAAAAATGCGTGCCATTTAGGACTGTTCACTTTATCAAGTGGAATATTTGCATCTTTATTAAATCCTGAATGACATCCTGCAGCCACTCTTTCCCCTGCAGACAGATGATTGGTGTTAATTGACTTTAATTGATGTTTCTTTGTTTTTAAAAGATGGTCTATTGTTTTATATGCACAATCTATTATTACATTTGAAGTTGAGCAAAATAAATTTAATCCGTCTGCATGCAATGTACCAGGTGGAAAAATGCACTCTTTGCTCAAAGAACTTTCCCTTCTCTGACTCTAGTATTAGGTCAGCAAATTGTTTTTATAATCGTCTCAATTAGTCACTTAATTGTACATATTTGGTTTCTCTCAATTGTATAATTAGTCACTTGATTGTGCCGTTCGAGTGCCTACAGGGACCACTGGAGGACCTTTGAATTACAAGTTTAAATCCCTGCGAGTCTGGTGGCCCTAGTCATGGTTAGTACTTTGTTGCATGTATTGACTGCTTGAAGCGTGTGACCCACAGACATCACCAGGTGCTGAGTATCTTCTCTGGTGATGCTCTGCCAGGCCTGTACTGCAGCCATATTCAGCTCCTGCTTGTTTCGGTGGCTAGTTGCGTTAAGTTCTCTTCAGCATATGAAACACATGTTCAATTGGTTTCAGATCGGGTAACTGACTTAACTGGGCCATACATGCCCAAACCATAACACCCCCCATCACCATGTTTCACAGATGAGTTGGAATGCTTTGGATCTTGGGCAGTTCCTTTTGGCCTCCACACTGCTCTTGCCCTCACTCTGATACAAATTAATCTTGTCTCATCTGTCCACAAAACCTTTTTCCAGAACTCTGCAGGTTCTTTTAGGTACTTTAGCTTTTTATCTTTGTGACTGTAACCTGGCCATCCTGTTTTTACGGCTAACTAGTGGTTTGTATCTTACAGTGTACCCTCTGTAGTTCTGTTTGTGAAGGCCCATGGCAATTACTGAGCTCACCAGTGCTCTATTTCCTCTTAAAGGGGAATTCCACCAAAAAATGATGTCTGATTTGTAGAAGAGTAGCTGTCCTCTTGATTAAAATGAGCTCTCAGCCAACTTTTTACCTGTAGTGAGAGCAGAGATACAACCCCAAACTACTGCACATGTTCCAGGTACCTGTTTTACTGTGGACTACAATGGCCAGGGACTTATGGGT